>JASGCC010002653.1:0-27405 GCA_030067915.1 Hydractinia echinata
CAATATAGAAAGGATTGCGGAGAGGTTGCCAAGGCAAAGGCATTAAGCACGGAAAGGAAAGGGAACGGCAAAGGCTGGCAAGGAAACAGGAAGAGGAATCAGCAAGGCAGGGGAAGGCAAGGCATGGGAGACACAGGCAAGGGCATGGGAAGCACCGGGAAAGGCATGGGAAGGGTAGCTAAAGGCACAGGCAAGTACCTTAATAGAAACTCGCCTCCCTGCAACTTAAAGCAACTTAAAGATTACGTATTCTCTAAGCATGTATCATATTCTGGCAGCATAGAAAGTATCAAGGTGCAATTATTTCAAATTTAATACCTAAAACCAAGATATTACATTTTTATAAGGTCAATATGCAAAGGATCATCATTAAAAAATTGGTCATAACGCCAAAAAACATTTCTTGATATATTTGAGATTAAAAGTCAACTTGGTTGCAATGAATTTGACAATATTGATCTTTAATAACTCTAACAACATTATTTTTCGCGCTAATTTTTGACCTCAGAGTTAATCATATTGGGTATTTAGCGCAAGGAAGTTCTTGTTTTGCATTAAAATTGCATGTTTCACCTGCATCCAGCCCCCCTTATTTCTTATTTTTTCACCATTTCCCACCTCTCCGTTTATTAATATTTTATTAATGTTTTCAGCGCTCACTGTCAGCAACTTTTCAGCATCTCATTCCACTAACCCAACAAAAATTTTGCTAAAAGTAGAACTTTAGGGGGTAAAATGGTGATTGGAATTACACTTTATAGAAACAATATTATTAACAACGTGTATATATATATATATTTTATAAACAATAAACAATTAAATAAAACAAAGCTATTCGCGCTTACGCCTGCGTTTTTCACGTGCGGCATCCTCCCGGGTGAAAAAGTCATTTCCCCCGGAAGAACGCCACGAGTGAAAATTTTCTTCGCAAGCGTATGCGCAATAGCCTTGTTTTCCTCGACATGTTTTTTGAAGAGGGCCCGTAAATTGTTCTGTGATTTGTTTTATTAATTTTTAAATTTGAACGGCCAAATATAAAAGGCCTAACCAGTCCTGGGATGAGGTTGGTTTGAGACAAATATTAAACAAAGGCAGAGCAACACGGGAAGCACTTACATTGTTTTTAATAGTGAAAATTTCCTCTGTTTGGTTGTTCTAAAATAGAGAAAGACGAATACCTATTCTTTATATTTATATATTATCACATTGTTACTTTCATAAGTTTTATATCAACCTGAGTTTATATGAAATATCTAGCTACGTATTTATAGAAGTTTTTTGGGAAGAATAAACAAACAGATACAGCAAGACAACTTGATTCACAATAACGAATGTAAACATTTTTGAATTTTAAGAACGGACATTCCTACTTTTCTACTAAATAACGAATTTAAGAAATGCAACTTAATAATTGAAAAAAGCTATAAAAGTTGCTCTCCCAAACAAATAGCGACAAATAAGTGCACACAAAAAAAACATGAAAAGTAAACCGGTACATTATTTGTTGTATTTGCAACTAAAAATGTAAACATTATGATATACTCACCCATTGTTTCTTTAAAGAGGTTGACTCCTCTGCGATTTTTAAGTGTGCTTCTTACAAAAGCCTAAATTAAAATGAAAAAACCGAATGTATTGGCAACAAAATGGCATAATAAAAATATTGTTTTTTTGAATTTTTGCGAAGCGAAATTCTGGAGCACGTTTGCTACACGCGAGGTATACCAAGAGAATTATTGAGATTCTCAAAATTTCGATAGAAAAAAAATCATATAAAATCAGGGTAAAGAAATAGGACTGATATTTTTTCACGAATAGGTAGGTTATTATTTTGTCTACTAGAACAAATAGGCTTTGGACCGAGCAGCTCTAATAAAAGTTAGCTAAAAATGCCAATAAATTGGCTTTGTACCCCCCTGCCCCCGTCTTTCGTACCCCCTCCCCGTTATTTCCCGATTTTCCGTTTGCCGGGAGCGAAAGACTGGGAAGTACACTCAAGCAATCAGAAAACGGCTATCGGCTAATTTGAATTATCGTGTGTTTTACAGACCCAACACAAACACATAGTTTATACTAAGTCCTGATAATAATTGGCATAGCTGGCATGCTTTTTCTTTTAATATTTCGAGTTGTAAAGCTTGTACCTTTTCTTTGAATGCGCAAAAACGTGTTATATTTATCGCTTCATTAAAAAGAAAATTCTAAAGTACCAAATTATCAGCTTGAATTGGCATGTTTGTGGTATCCTTTTCATGCAGCAGAAGAAAAGTGAGTTGCGAAGGTAGCTATGGTTGATTTGAAAGTTATTTTTACGTTTTTCCTTGGTTTGATGTAGCTAGCTAACTAAATTACTTTTTAGTTCCTGAGGCGACCGTGGAAAATATTTTTTGCTGTCATCCTTCAATCAAATCATTAGCTAGCTACAGTCAGAAAAAGAAAATTCAATCCACAAGTATTAACAAAACTCTTTCTTTTTAAATTTTATTATAATATTTTTAAATATTTCCTAAAACTCAAGTTGCTTCTTTTTTTTGTTGCATCGTGGAAATAAATTTAAGTCACCAATCCAAAACTAACGGGAAAATACACCTCTTCATTCTTTAAGGTATTTGCTCATTTGTGGTTAAAAACTTTTGTACTGTTGCTACTAGCGTCTTTTTACTGATATGTTCTTAATCTGAACTATTTTATCAAACAGTGCCTTTACCTGGAAGTTTTACTTTGTTTACCTACTTTTGCATGTTGTTAAATTCTTCAACACTCGAACCTCGCAATAAATTTTTCAAGAAGTGAGCTATATATGACGTGTGAAGTCACAAATTACCAAGTGGACTTTTGTTTGATAATGTTGGCGACCGTTAATGTAATTATTGTTTTTGGGAGATTAAGTTTGGACATATATAAAAATATTTAAAAAGAAAAAAATTTAGGGCTTCATCATTTTCTTTACACATCTAAAGGCGGTGATACACGATCCGATTAATCGGATTCGATTTGTCGAAATTATATTGAGCATTAAAATAAAATCGAAACTTGACAGGTGAGAAGGTGATGATACACGATCCAATTAATCGAATTCAAATTATCGAAATTATATTTAGCATTAAAATAAAATTGAGACTTCAACTAAAAATTTAAGAAAACGTTAGAAACGGAGTGTGTTATTTGTTACTAAACGAATTTTGGTTACAGCAAGAAGATTATTTTAATGTCTTCTGTTAATAAGCTCCACAGAGCGCTTCTTCCAACATTCATTCACTGATAAAAATCTCGTTAAATTCTTTTTTATCTTTTTTTGAAGACTTGATGTTTTTAAACGTCCTCTAGTAATGTTTATTTTTCATATAGAAACTCACATTTTTCTGAACGCACATTTGATGTACATATTTTAAGCATTTTGATTTGTTAAAAACCTTTCGATTAATTGAAAAAGTTCAACCGGTCCGACTTTTTAAAAATCGAATTCGACAAGTCTGAACATGCCGAAAGCATACGATTTTTACATGATACACGATCCAATTTGTCGAATTCGACTAATCGAATTCGATTAATTGGATCATGTATCACCGCCTTAACCCTATGTTTTTGCATTGTGTTTTTGGGAGATTTAGTTTGGACATATATAAAAATATTCAAAAAGAAAAAAAATTAGGGCTTCATCATTTTCTTTACACATCTAACCCTATGTTTTTGCATTGTGTTTCATGAGCTTACAATAATGGGTATAGCTAAGTTATGATACGTAAAACTACTCTTGAATGACCCTTTAAGGATGTGAAACCACATAATAGACCTTAACCAAATTCCGTGTTTTTCGTAACTTTTGTGTTCAGTATGGTAGATTAGTATGCGTGTGAGTTTTACAGTCTCAGGAAATCTTTTTGTGGTGCATTATTATTACTGTCAAATGCTGAATTTCTTGAGTTTTTTTTATATTTAAAATTTCGAATTTTTGGAACAAAATAAATAAATAACCTTGGGAAGAGTTCATTTATTATTTTTTGCAATAAAATAAACATACTAGACTTATTAATAAATTTATAAAAAGAACGGCACCCATACTACTCAGTAAATAAACTAATGGACAAATTTTCCTCCTCTAAAAGGAATTGTGAAAACGAAAGAATATTTTGTCAGAGGAACATTGGATTGTAAACCTTAAAATACTTTTCAGCCAAAACGAGTCGATTTATTAATTTGTTTTTTATTAAGTTACAGTTAAAAGTTCTTGTAATATCAGCCTGCTGTTTCTTATGATCATGTTTCTTATTATAAAAACACGTTTTTTTGTTTACAATAAGTCAGACAAACTGATATTTATTAGAATGAAACTAGGCCTTGTGTGTGCACTTCTATGTATAAAAACGATTGTTGTAACTTGTAAAATTTCGGTGTGATTATGCCTGTAACATGGATGATGTTTTGAAATAATTTTTGTCGTTTTCTTATGGGTTCCTATGGGTTTTTTTTGGTTTTTTAGGTCATCTAGCTACACCTCGGAAGGCCGGAAGTTTAATGTATAGACAAGAATGTAATCTAACTACGTGCGAGACGTGATTAAACAAACAAATTAAACCCTATATGATGTTGTCATTATTATTTTGTAAATTTTTAGATTTAAAAGATTCAAAATCACATTTTTTATTTACAAAAAATGGAAGTTAATTTTAAATGTTTTGTATTGTTAGATTGCTTTCAGAAATGTTCAAAACCCACGCAATTAAAATTTCCAGAAGATAAATTTTGTTTTATTATTTTCTGCACCCGTTTTCGTCTGATTTGTTCTTGCGTTGTTTTAATGCCTACACAACTTCCGAATTAAGTCCTACTTTGTTCCACTTATGAAACTTTACGGTAGTTTAAAAAGAAGTGCAAGAAAATTCAGATTCTGGTTTGTTCTTATTTTCTAACAAAATTCTGACTCAGGTTGTTAGTTGTAAAAACAGTTTTGTTCCTATTCATCGGAAAATATTTGGGTTCTGTCCTTATACAGTTGTTCTTACAAAAAAAGCGCGTAGTCCTGTCACATTTGCTAGAAATTCCTAAAAAATATACCAGAGCAGGTTATTTAAATTGCTCAATTAGTTCTTGCAATTTTCCCGAATGTGGATGGCTCCCCGAAATTAAATTCTAGTATAGCAAAATTGTATTTCGGCAAAATAAAAATTACGCTAGAGAATCAGTACGCCGTTTTCGCAAAACCGAGTGTCAAATGATCATATGTTTTGTCCCATCCTGACTACAGCAGGGAGGGGGAGGGGGAGGGTGCTAACAGCTTCAAGGTCCATATCCCCGCGAACATTGCCGCCTCTGGTTCTTGATGAACAAATTTTGCTTGCAACTTGCGAGAATGTTTCGCAACCTTTTTTTAATTTCTAGTTATTTAAGATTAACCCCAATTACCATTTTATTTTATTTTTTAAAGAGGTTATTATGTCCTCATTAAATCTCTTTGCACCCGTTTGACGAATTATTTTTTTCTAAATAAATAATAAATAAATAACAATTAATTAACAAAGGAAGACTTTAGAAGTATGGCGTGCATGAGTAGAAGCATTTAAAATCAAACGTAATAATGACAGAAACTAGATACATACATGTTTGCCATATTGGTCTAAAATAAAACTAAACCCAGAACAGCTAAAATAGTACTACTTCTATGGCGGGAGTTTTCGATCCTATTTCTTATTGAATGGAGTAAATGCAGACGTGTACGAAAACAGCGTGGTATAAAAATTGAACATAAAAGGCGGAATTTTTCGATCCTATTTAAAAACTACGAACGACAATACGCACCTGTATGTACACAGGCCCGTTCGAATAGGGAAAAGACGACAATTTTCGATGTTATATGTTATTGAGAATTTTTTTACGTTTATGTAGACAGAGAGCCCAATCTCAACCACGCATTCGTTCTAATGTGGAATATGTAAAACCGGTATTTTCCATCTCCAAGCAAATTCTAGTACAACAAAATATTTACGTCGTTAATTTTTGATTTGGCGTAAAAAACTTTTTAATACGTAATATGAACATGCAAGAACTTCATGTCTAAATACAGTGGGACCGCGGGTAAGTAAAAGCCCGCTATATAGTACGCTTTTTCTCCGTCCTTTGAACTTCCTTACCGTTTTCAAGCAAAAAACTTCGCTTAAGTAAGACCCCGGATAAGTAGAACGCCCCCGAAGTAGTACACTTTTTCTCCGTCCCTTGGAGCAAAAACTTCGCTTCAGTGAGACATTCAGTGGAATGACGTCATATTTGTCCGAGACTGAAGACGTTGCAATGATTCGAAAGAAAGATTTTGTAAACAAAACAAACTTTTTAGAGTTATTTTTGTGAGAGGCAGTCATGTCGCAGCTGATGAGATATAGAGAAAGAAAAATGAAACACAATTAATTTACAAATTCCTTTAAGATCTCTCTATGTTTTTTAAAAAATCTCTCGATAACTGGGACAAATTGAGTTATTGGATGAAAATCCTACGTATGACCAGATTTGCTTAAGTGTGACGCCGGATCTAAGTAGTACATTTTTCCTCCGTCCACTTAACGAGAGTATACTGTAGTATGTGGGCGCGTCACGGACAAAGAAACCCTGATGAAATAAAGTGGGATTTTTTAATCTGTTTAAAACTAAATGCGTTCAATTATTGAAGACATGAATTTAATTTCGATTTTGAGCATTGCAATTAAGTCATCTTTGATGATTAATTGATGTTGTTAGATAATTCCCGGAGTGGCCAGCTAAACGCTTAATAAGCCGTAAACATATATGTGGACAAGCGTAAAGAGGGTTTCTAGGCATATTAAGATTCACGGATTTTAGAAACATTACAAATTCCTAGTTGTATAGACCGTGGCCAAATCTTACTCGGATACAAACCAATACGGTTTGACGTTTCGATTAACAACTCGTTCACGTAATTTTTGGCCAATATCATATCAATTGTAATTTTCATATATTTTAAGCAAGAGAATAAATATTTAAGGGAAAGTTGAGCTGTGAAAGTTAAACGGCTAAAAAATTGTTAGACCTTTAAATTCATTACAGGCGTGTTAAGATCAATCCCATTGTTAATTCTTAGTGTAGGTTTATATTCGGATTTTTTTTAAAAAAAACTTCTTTCACTGTGGTCAAGTGTGGAGTATTTAATCGCCTAAGGGTTTTATAAGATTCCTAGTCAAAAATTTTATCGACCAAAGTCAAGAGCAAACACAAACATGAAAACAATCTTGTTCAAGTCACTGACTGTTCCAGTCAATTTGCTATTCCTTCTAAGCAAGTTTTTCTTTCTAGGTGGTTCATTTTATATTTTAATGATTTATTTCTACGATTTGTGTAAGTTTTTAACATATTTAACGTTATATGTATATAACTAGTCGATAAAGCCCGTGGAAAAATCCACTGAGGCAGAATAAGAATGAAAAAGAAGCGTCATGTGAATTTTGATGACGGTGGTCCCTAGTTAACCACGTGGTGAAAAATAACTGACGTCACCACCTCGTTTCCAAGTTATTTGGCCTCAAAGTTTTAGTGTTATTGACGTCGCCCCTTATTGTCATAAAATTTAACATTTCAGACATTCATTTTTCGGCTACTTCAAAGAAAAATGAACACATCCACTTTGCCTGTCACACACACACACGCACACACTCTGCATCATTATAGAGATGTGTAATATTACGTTACGTCAATTGAAGAAAGAAAAGAAATATCTCCAAATTTATGATGATATAAATATTTCATATAACTTTTTAATAGACATTTTTGCGACTGGTATTCACTTTTTCCATTGGTAATATTACACACTCAACAGATTTGAGTATCAGCTCGACCAAAATATCCATATGAAAGAAGTTATACCATTAAGATGATTTAGAATTAAGAACAGAAAATCTCTAGTTTTTCTTTTTTTTCTTTTTTTATTTGATCTAGTGAACTGCTTCTGGTCAAAATAGCAGCAACCGATACAATAGTATATTTTTAGAGATATCACGCATTCTTTTTTAAAACAAATTTTAAGCGCTTTTAAGTAATGTTTGTATCAGAAAAAAGAAAGATATGTATAATTTCAGAAAACTGAAGGATCCAGCTCGTAGAGATCCCTTTTTTAGTCAACAATTGACTCAAACCTGAGTCGTGATTGAACCCGAATATCTGCGGGAACTTAGAAAACAAAAACGTAAAGCAAAAAAGAAATATCAAATCTTTTTTTAATCCAATTTCTAAGGGACGTATGAAACTAGAATTAAATAACACTGACATCAAAATTTTCTCCCTTTCAAAAAGTTAAGCGTCGAATGTTTTTCAGATATACGACCGTGATTTATGTTTTTAAATTAATACCTTGAAATTGTAGAAGCGGTGGAGCAAACATGTGAGACTTAATAACGGTGCAAAATATGAAAGGTGGAAATATGAGGTGAAAATGATAGAGTAAATATGGTATTTTGGAAAAAATATTCTTTTGCGCTCTAATAACTTTTTAGAGCGCAAAATGTTGGACATTGCGTAATTCCTTAATTACCGTTTTGTAAAATCGCTCTGATATTTCCGCAAGGTGCTGTGAAAAAACATACAAAATTCGCCATAATAAAAATTATTTCCGGATTAACAAAGCGAGAAGATAATTTAAATATTTTTTGGCGGAAACAAAGTTGCGTCAAAACTGAAATGTACAATAAGTAAAGCATGGCTATGCATACGAGTAGGATGGACAAAGACAAGAATACTTCTCTGCATATTCTACTCTAACGCATGTTTATATTTTTTATATTATTACAACATTTCCCAAACGTAAATTTTTATTTTAATGGCTTTTTCGCTTTTATTATAACTACCCAGTAAGGAATTAATAATGGCATTGTATCTTGTTCATGTAGGGAATTCATACCACGGTTACTGATATCCCACGACAATTTAAAAAGAGAAATTGATTAACCAGAACGATTTAATTCTACGCCTTGTTGAGATAAGCCACGTTGAGCGCGAGAGAAGATTTTCTGAAGTAAAAAATAAACAACAGTAACTGGGTAAAACGTTTGTAGTAGCCGATGGTAAGTTGCGTTTTTACTGATTTATTATCTATTTTTTCATTTACCTGATTTAAATAACGCTGTATCTGTTTTAAATCTATTTATAGAATGTCAAAAGTAACGTCAGAATCACGGAAAGAAGATATGTCAGACTGAACCATGGTAAGTCGAATTTTTTTTAAATTTGGCGAATTTTTAAAATTTGGCGAATTTTTAAAATTTGAACAATCTTCTAATCTTTCTACGTTATAACTTGATGTATCACTTTTTTAGTTTGGATTACCAGCATAATAATAATAATAATATCAGGATTCATAAAATTGTACCACAATCGTCTTTGCTTTTCTATAGGTTTTGGAGTCTTTGCAACTAGACTAATTAAAAAGGATAAATTCATAGGAGAATATATCATTTCTGCACAAGAAGGAGAAAGAATACTTGGATCGCAAGACTCGGATTCTGTTGGAGGTTCCTTTACTTTTTTACCAACCAAAAGACTTTTGGGACGCACGCAATCCTGAGTAGTAACAGTGTACCTTATCGGTAAAAAAAAACTCGGCAAAAAGTGACTAAATCTTGGCTAGGTGACTAATATTTTTTGCTGACTAAAATTTTTGCCGACTTTTTTATTACATTTTTTTTTCCGACGTAACTTTTTCCGACTTTTTTTCAAACCACTCTTTTGCCGTTTTTTCTTTCTTGTTGCTAATTTTTATCAGTTTTATGCGATTATACTTAAGTTGGCAAAAAGTGACTAAATTCAAAAATTTAGTTGGCAAAAAGTGACTAAATTCAAAAATTTAGTTGGCAAAAAGTGACTAAATTTTGTCCAAGTGACTAATATTTTTGCCGACTTTTTATTTTTGCCCACTAATTTTTTTGCCGACTTTTTTTTTACCGATAAGGTATTCTATGGTTTATTATAATCTTTAGTATCGATGCTACTAAAAACAACAAAGGAATGGCAAAGTATATTAATGATTCCCAGAAAGGAAAGAATTGCCAATCTAAAGTTATCGTCATGGAGGATGGCACACCACATTTATGCATTTTTGCATTACATGATATCCCCAAAGGCATGGAATTACGATTATTTTGGAGAAATAATGTAAATACGTTTTGTCAATTTGCCTATTTATTATTTGTATGCCCCCACTGACGGTTTTTTTTTAATAAATCCTCAACGCTACGTTGCATGGCTATGATACTTACTGAGTTTCAGTATTTATCTATTAGACACCTGCATGCCAAATTGTTAGGTCCCATGCCTCTCAGAGGCTTTGATATTGGCTATTACTCGAAACTACCCCTAAAAATCTCTATGAAACCTTTATAACAGTGGAAATATAATAACTCTTGTTAGGATTATCCTTAGAACTTGAAACTTACAACACAACTTTGTTTCATCAAGAAGAATCATTTTCTATGTTTTGAACACGTGATTAATCCGATTTTCCGATTTTTCGGTTTTTACCCGAAAATCGGGAAAAACGGATTTTCGGACAATTTTTGGCACCTTTTCATGCGATCTAGGTAAAAACCAGAATAAATGTTAAATAACTTTTATTTAGCTTTCAGAAACTTTAAACAGAATGCAAAATTCGCTCTAGAACTAAAGTAATTGAATTTTAAGCAGACGGTGGCATTTTGAAGAAATTTCAAGCTCTTGATGACGTCACAGAAAATGTGCTGACGGAAGCAAAAATTTATGGACGCCATTTTGTTCTTTTTGTGACGTACTATAAGTGTGGCAAGTTTGATTCAATTTGAACAAGCCTATGAAAAGTTATTAAGCCCCTCCCCCCCCCCGGTCATAATATGTTCGCAAAACCCCGGACCGAATAGGGTTAATTAAATATTTATATCCTTCTGCACTTAATTTCCTTTCAACTTTTTTCTTAACTGTTGTTCTCTGTCCTTCTTCTAGGACTTATCAATAGGTAGTGAAGAAAACACACAGGTGCATTATGATGTCATTTATACTTTTTTAATGTGATGCAAATCTCACCTTATTAGGAGATTTATTCTTTAAAAATAATTATGAGACACGAGACAAATTTCTGTTGGTAATCGTTTACCATCATTATGGAATAAGATACTTTTACTAAGAACTCAAAATAAGAACGATATTATGTAACTTTATATAATATCGTTTTTATGTTTGATTTTGCTTTAAAGAATGTGGTCGATTCCAGTTGTTGTCCAAGACTAATGGAGGAACCGGCAACCAGAACAAGCGCAACAATAAACAATGCCGAAAAAGTTTCTGAAGGACAAGAGGTATTACATGATAATCCAACAGCAACAAAGAGCGCAGTAGCAGCAAAAAGCCCTTTGTGCACTATTGAAACTCGCGTAAGAATTTTACTTTCAATTTAGAAATAACTTTGTACGTATCGATGTTGCAGTGTAGGATGGTAAAATCGTGCTCAAATTTTTAATTACATAATATGAAAAAAATATTGTTTGTTTTTTATCAACTTATATATAAACTTCTAGATCTCTACCTTTGGATCCGATGGTGACTGCGAGGGCGGTGAGTAAACTCTTTACTTATTGTGTGTTTTAAAGGTAACATAAAATATGTTGATTTAACGGATGTTTTAAAGTCAAAAATATGTAGTTTAGGGATAGCCGATTGTCATTTTTTAGAGCTATGTCCTGAGGAAGTTGATTGTGATGTTAATATAGACGAGGTATGTGTTTAGCTTTACGCATATTTCCTAACTTTTGCTTCTCTCGGCAGATCACGATTTGAATCGTTTTATGCATAAATTATTTTTTTTAATTGTAGATAATTCAATTGTCTATCAAAGTGTGCCGTTTTCCCAATAGAAAAAAATAAAAAGTGGATGTGCAATCTAAAAAGGTATGTAACAGTTGTCACTTATTAAACTGGTTTTAAGGCCCCAAAATTGTCCAAAGGGCATACTAAAAAAATCTGGTTAGTTGTCAAATATAGCTATGAGGATTTTTTTTAGGGGCGTAACAATAGGCATGGAACCTTTATATATAGAATTGCATAATCTAATGTAGCGTGCTTTTAATTACTAGACAACACAGTCTGAGGATAATTATACGAATCATGGCAACGTCCCTGTCAAACAAAATGAAGAAGTTGATGTGCATTCTGGAAAGGTGTGTGTTAGTCGAAATTCTGAAACAGGTTTTAAGGTTGTAAAACTGTCTGAATTTTTTAACAAAAAAATCACTTGTTCTTTTTTATATTAGGTCACAGGGCTTAGCAATCCAATTTACTTCGCTTTTAAGAATAGTATTGATTTAGCATTTAATGAATGTGCGCTTTAAAGTGTGTAAATGTTTTTTTTTGTATCTTGTGTTTAGAAAGGGAGACCATATCAAAAGCCCTATCGTACATGTCCTTTTTGTGGCAGATTGTGGTCGAAACTTACGTCACACATAAAAAACTGTCACAAAGACAACCCACGGGTGAAAGCTGCTCTACACATGACAAGAAAAACACGCATTAATGAATTCAAAAAAATGAAACGTGAAGGTATCGTCATGTACAACAAAAAGCAAGCGGCAAAGAAAATTCCACTGTATCATGCTATGTAATACTTGCTTTGCCACAATATCCAAAACATTCTTTTACTCACACAGGAGAAATTGCATCAAATCATCCGACCAGGTTCCTGTGGCCGTTCCTTTGCTTTCTCATTCTGGTAAAGGACTGTCAGATGAATTTCTTACCACTGTCCTGTCGAAAGTAAGAGAAGATGACATTGGAACGGTGGTAAGGAACGACGAATTCATTTTGTAAATTTCATAACAAATTAAAGCACAAAAAAGAAAAATTGTCGACAGTTGGCAAATCTGTGCGTACACTGTACATTGGCGTCCCTCTACACTACATTCCTTTCTTTTGCAAATATAACAAAAATTCACAACAATCTAGTTGATATGTTTTTAAGGGATAATTTTCACTCGCTATCAGATGCAGTTGATTCCATAACAACAAAAGAGAACAAAAGTTAAAGTCCTGCAAGCATATAAGAGATAGCTTGTTTTTGGAGAAACAGGAGGAATACTCAAGGGAGTTGGACTGCTCCTACCAGTGTTTAAAATCCAACCAAGACATTCTTCTTGGTAGTGCCCAATACCAACTGGAAAACACAAAATTAAAAAAAAAACAGAAAGCCTTGCAGTTTACCAGTGGAGGAGGATATAGCAAAGCTGCATAAATATGTGTTAGAGAGGATGGAGTGTCTGTGCGGAGAGTTTGAGTTTTATTCAGCTCAAACATTCATAGAGTTACGAAACTTAACTATGGTCCGCCTGACACTCTTGAATGCCAGAAGAGGAGGGGAGGTCGGTCGGCTTCAAATAGAAGACTGGCTGGAAGCGAAAAACAACGGCTGGATTGATCGGCAGAGGTTAGAAAGTCTTTCGGAAGCCGATAGGATTCTGGTAAACCCCAAGAAAATTGCATACCAAACAGGAAAGGGAAACAAGCATTTGGTATCTCTACTCATGCCAAAAGATACTGTGCCGGCAATGAATATCCTGTCGAATGCAGATACGCGACAGAAATGTGGTGTATCAAATGCAGATACGCGACAGAAATGTGGTGTATCAATAACCAACACCTTTGTATTTGCAAGTACACAACTTTCTCAATTTTGCTTCTCCGGCTGGCATGCCTTAAAAGACATCTGTAAGAAGGTTCTTTTGTCCAAGCCAAATTTATTGAATGCCACCAACAATCGCCATCGTGTCAGCACATTGTATGCTGCACTCAATCTTTCGGAGCGTGAAAGAGAGCTTTTTTATAAGCACATGGGACATTCTGCCGAAATGAACCAGCACGTTTATCAGGCACCATTGGCGGTAATGGGGATCACAAAAGTTGGGCGAAATCTAATGCAAATTGAAGCCGGTAAGAACATATCATAAGAACGAAATGTTGGAATTAAATTTGCTTTTTTTAGATGAATTACAAACACTTGACCCATCAGATCTTTCAGGTGACGAAGAAGGTGGCAATTTAATTTATACAAAATAGTGTTTTTTTGTGGGCAAACTTTTTAAATTCATTTAATTACACGCAAATAAATACTCTGAAAAGGGCTTAGTTCTTCCTGAGATTTTTGAAGAATGTTACCGCTGACAACGAGACTGATGACGAATATCTTGCGGTTTCCGGATCAAAAGGTAGAAATAGTTTTTCAAGACCCAGTTTTAGATAACATTTTTGACCTTTGTTTTGCCAAGTAATTAATTTTTTCTGCGTTTTGTAACCTTATTTGTTCTTATTGTTTAGAAAAAAAAATGGAAGCGTTTAATAACATTTACTCTGACAGTCAGAGTGGAGATGAAACCTTAGCAAATAGTGCTGAGACAACAGGTGGGTATACAACTCAACTAATTATGTGTAAGTTAATATCTACAAAACACAACCTGATGAAGAAATACTACACATCAAAACATCAATTTGTGATGTCCGATATTAATTAGCTAGAATTTATTTTAGCACCTGAAACAAATTGTGCGTATACGAAATGTTTAATATTATTCGACAGTAAATTGACAGTTGTATGGTAGAATATATTTTTCATAATTAAATGGAAAAATGAATTATTTAGTCTCGCTTTGCTGTTTATAAGCTGCAAACTGAGCCGAATCTAGCATATTAATACTCGTAACCGTTTGCTCAAAACCAATTTTATCTTTTTTATTTAATTCAGGTAAGAGGTACCCGTCAAGAAGAGGTGAAAATTTTTCTCAATATTTGTTTTTTATTTTTATTCACTATGTGTCTTTAACAATATGTCGTTTTTAAATAACTTTGGTAATATTAAGCTTTCAATTTTATTATTACCTCGTCAAATTGACTGACGCTTTTTAGTGCCCAATAACCAAATTTTTTCGTACATTTAGCTCGATTTCATAATTCTGAGAAGTTTAGCAATAAAGGCGGTTCAGAAGAAAACGGCTTGCAAGGTAAATAGCTTTTTAACCATTTGTATATATCATTTCTTGTACGTTTACTTTGATAAAGTTTGTTTTATACAAACGAAAATTTAGTTTTAACATCAAATAAAGAATTTTAATCCAACTTGAAGCTTTTATTTATTGTCTAAAGTTCCTGTGTTTATATATATATATATACAGTTCGTTTCTAATATTAAATAATTTAAGAAGCTTAAGGTACAAGGTACAACTAGTTTCTGTTAACATTTTAGTAAAGAAAAGTGCTAAATGGACAACTGAAATGTGCGAGTTGTTTACTGAGCGGTTCGGTGTGTATGTCCGACGGGAAGTTGGAAAACCTTTCCCAAGTAAGTTTGATTTCTTTTAGTAGATTAATGATGCATTTTATTTGTTCCTATAAAGTTTATAATTTGATTTAGGTAAATCAGAAATGATTTCATTCGTTCAAGATATAGGGAATCCTTTTGGTGTATCTTGCGTTCGCAACAAAATTAATAATGAAAGGGCGAAATTTGATGAAATAAAAGCTGAACGGCTGAGAAGTTTGGGTATCATAACGAAATAATTAATGTGATGTTATTTAACTTTTAACGCTTTGGTCACTGAACCTGTTATTGCTTCCATGCATTTTATTGTACGTACTGACTAACGGTTAAATTCATATCGTCCTGGCAAACGCCCTAGTTTTCATAAAAGACTATACTTTTGTGTACGAAATGCTCTGCGTCTTTCGAGCGTATATGTAATTTTGCGAGCACTGTAACTTTTATGTAGTGTACATTCGTTCAAATGGCATCATGTGAGTTCTGGTGCCAAAAATATATGGCGATTTTGGCCTCAAATTTCATTTATAAGAAACCAAGGCTACAAAGAGCTCTTATGTTTAAAAAACTTTTAGCAAAAACTTACTTTATCCAAAAACAAATTTGTTTGTGGTGTTTCGGATGCGAATTTTTGAGGCAAGAAGCAAGACAACAGACTGGTCTAATTAAGATCCTTAGTATATATAATGTCAAGGCTTTTTCAACTGGAGAATGGTTGCAAGTACAGCATTCCGTTTTGGCCTGAGAAATACGATTTTGAACCCAGATATTATATATATATAGTTGCCAATCAAGCACATCACACGAGCTAGATATATGGAGGCTAACTGTACCGTACTACTATGCTTGAGAAAAACAAAAATTACATAACCAATATCTCCGTAAGAATAGAAAGAAATAAACATTTTCCAAATAATAGCACATTTTCTCGTTTATTGTTTTGGCAAAAACGTTGGATTCATAGTAAATTTTAGTTGCTCATCGCTTGTTTTTTGAAAGCACACAAATCTCAACTAAAAAGAAAAAAACGCCCAAAATATTATCCTTCCTTACCCGTTAAAACGCACATTACAAACTTTAAGTATTACCATAATGAAAAAATTGTAAAACACTTTGACGTGATTTCTTTTAAAAAGGCGTTTATTAACTCGTTATATATCCATGTATAACACTTATAGATTTAGGGGAAATGTTTTATATTAGACAGAAGGGCAATGGCAAAGCAGGTTGTCTTAGATGTTTTGCTGACGAGAACAGTGCATGTCCCCAAAAAAATGGCGAAAGTTAGTTTATCCGTTGCCTGTAGTGTGTAGAGGTTAAAACTGATCAAATTATTAAAATTATTTTTGCATTACGTTACAACAAAAGCTTAATTTTAACGAAGTACTATAATGTAGTATCATATGTTTTGATCAACTTAAAAACGCACTGAAGAATAATCCGTGTATTCCAACATAAGAAAACGCTTTCTCTATATACACAAGACCATTGTATTTTGTAGCATAACTCGATAAGCGCGTCGTCAGTCAATGGGAATCTGTGTTTGTAGGGCAGTCATAAAGTATTACTTTTAAAAAATCTGATGTTTGATATCTGTAAACAGAACAATTCTAATAGAGCAGAAAAGCTGGATAAGAAAAGAAGGCACACAAGCAAACAGAGAGATAATCCTTAACAACAACTTCGAGGGGAGTATTTCTCCCCCCTTGGCCGATTTTAACACGACGTAGAAAGAATTCCTTCACGCGCTCATCAAACGTGTTATAAAGTGGTCTTGCTTTAATTGGTTCATTGAAACTTCACGGCTGCTAATTCAATCGAATTTAGAGAATAATTTTTGCTTTTTCAGGGCAAACTGTAATATATAAAGGCGAACAATTTTACTTTTTTACGTTAAGCTATGTGAAAATATTAGTCTCGATGAAGAGATAAAGGGGAACAATTTTACTTTTTACGTTAAACAGTGTCAAATTATTAGTCTCGATGAAGAGATAAAGGGGAACAATTTTACTTTTTTACGTTAAACAGTGTCAAATTATTAGTCTCGATGAAGAGATAAAGGGGAACAATTTCACTTTTTTTCGTTAAACTATGTCAAATTATTAGTCTCGATGAAGAGATAAAGGGGAACAATTTTACTTTTTTACGTTAAACTGTGTCAAAATATTAGTCTCGATGAAGAGATAAAGGGGAACAATTATACTTTTTTACGTTAAACTGTGTCAAAATAATAGTCTCGAGGAAGAGATAAAGGGGAACAATTTCACTTTTTTACGTTAAACAGTGTCAAATTATTAGTCTCGATGAAGAGATAAAGACTAATATTTTGACACAGTTTAACAGTTTTTTTTCTTTTTTTATTTGATCTAGTGAACTGCTTCTGGTCAAAATAGCAGCAACCGATACAATAGTATATTTTTAGAGATATCACGCATTCTTTTTTAAAACAAATTTTAAGCGCTTTTAAGTAATGTTTGTATCAGAAAAAAGAAAGATATGTATAATTTCAGAAAACTGAAGGATCCAGCTCGTAGAGATCCCTTTTTTAGTCAACAATTGACTCAAACCTGAGTCGTGATTGAACCCGAATATCTGCGGGAACTTAGAAAACAAAAACGTAAAGCAAAAAAGAAATATCAAATCTTTTTTTAATCCAATTTCTAAGGGACGTATGAAACTAGAATTAAATAACACTGACATCAAAATTTTCTCCCTTTCAAAAAGTTAAGCGTCGAATGTTTTTCAGATATACGACCGTGATTTATGTTTTTAAATTAATACCTTGAAATTGTAGAAGCGGTGGAGCAAACATGTGAGACTTAATAACAGTGCAAAACATGAAAGGTGGAAATATGAGGTGAAAATGATAGAGTAAATATGGTATTTTGGAAAAAATATTCTTTTGCGCTCTAATAACTTTTTAGAGCGCAAAATGCTGGACATTGCGTAATTCCTTAATTACCGTTTTGTAAAATCGCTCTGATATTTCCGCAAGGTGCTGTGAAGAAACATACAAAATTCGCCATAATAAAAATTATTTCCGGATTAACAAAGCGAGAAGATAATTTAAATATTTTTTGGCGGAAACAAAGTTGCGTCAAAACTGAAATGTACAATAAGTAAAGCATGGCTATGCATACGAGTAGGATGGACCAAGACAAGAATACTTCTCTGCATATTCTACTCTAACGCATGTTTATATTTTTTATATTATTAAAACATTTCCCAAACGTAAATTTTTATTTTAATGGCTTTTTCGCTTTTATTATAACTACCCAGTAAGGAATTAATAATGGCATTGTATCTTGTTCATGTAGGGAATTCATACCACGGTTTCTGATATCCCACGACAATTTAAAAAGAGAAATTGATTAACCAGAACGATTTAATTCTACGCCTTGTTGAGATAAGCCACGTTGAGCGCGAGAGAAGATTTTCTGAAGTAAAAATTAAACAACAGTAACTGGGTAAAACGTTTGTAGTAGCCGATGGTAAGTTGCGTTTTTACTGATTTATTATCTATTTTTTCATTTACCTGATTTAAATAACGCTGTATCTGTTTTAAATCTATTTATAGAATGTCAAAAGTAACGTCAGAATCACGGAAAGAAGATATGTCAGACTGAACCATGGTAAGTCGAATTTTTTTTAAATTTGGCGAATTTTTAAAATTTGGCGAATTTTTAAAATTTGAACAATCTTCTAATCTTTCTACGTTATAACTTGATGTATGGCTTTTTTAGTTTGGATTACCAGCATAATAATAATAATAATATCAGGATTCATAAAATTGTACCACAATCGTCTTTGCTTTTCTATAGGTTTTGGAGTCTTTGCAACTAGACTAATTAAAAAGGATAAATTCATAGGAGAATATATCATTTCTGCACAAGAAGGAGAAAGAATACTTGGATCGCAAGACTCGGATTCTGTTGGAGTTTCCTTTACTTTTTTACCAACCAAAAGACTTTTGGGACGCACGCAATCCTGAGTAGTAACAGTGTACCTTATCGGTAAAAAAAAACTCGGCAAAAAGTGACTAAATCTTGGCTAGGTGACTAATATTTTTTGCTGACTAAAATTTTTGCCGACTTTTTTATTACATTTTTTTTTCCGACGTAACTTTTTCCGACTTTTTTTCAAACCACTCTTTTGCCGTTTTTTCTTTCTTGTTGCTAATTTTTATCAGTTTTATGCGATTATACTTAAGTTGGCAAAAAGTGACTAAATTCAAAAATTTAGTTGGCAAAAAGTGACTAAATTCAAAAATTTAGTTGGCAAAAGGTGACTAAATTTTGTTTAAGTGACTAATATTTTTGCCGACTTTTTATTTTTGCCCACTAATTTTTTTGCCGACTTTTTTTTTACCGATAAGGTATTCTATGGTTTATTATAATCTTTAGTATCGATGCTACTAAAAACAACAAAGGAATGGCAAAGTATATTAATGATTCCCAGAAAGGAAAGAATTGCCAATCTAAAGTTATCGTCATGGAGGATGGCACACCACATTTATGCATTTTTGCATTACATGATATCCCCAAAGGCATGGAATTACGATTATTTTGGAGAAATAATGTAAATACGATTTGTCAATTTGCCTATTTATTATTTGTATGCCCCCACTGACGGTTTTTTTTTAATAAATCCTCAACGCTACGTTGCATGGCTATGATACTTACTGAGTTTCAGTATTTATCTATTAGACACCTGCATGCCAAATTGTTAGGTCCCATGCCTCTCAGAGGCTTTGATATTGGCTATTACTCGAAACTACCCCTAAAAATCTCTATGAAACCTTTATAACAGTGGAAATATAATAACTCTTGTTAGGATTATCCTTAGAACTTGAAACTTACAACACAACTTTGTTTCATCAAGAAGAATCATTTTCCATGTTTTGAACACGTGATTAATCCGATTTTCCGATTTTTTCGGTTTTTACCCGAAAATCGGGAAAAACGGATTTTCGGACAATTTTTGGCACCTTTTCATGCGATCTAGGTAAAAACCAGAATAAATGTTAAATAACTTTTATTTAGCTTTCAAAACTTTAAACAGAATGCAAAATTCGCTCTAGAACTAAAGTAATTGAATTTTAAGCAGACGGTGGCATTTTGAAGAAATTTCAAGCTCTTGATGACGTCACAGAAAATGTGCTGACGGAAGCAAAAATTTATGGACGCCGTTTTGTTCTTTTTGTGACGTACTATAAGTGTGGCAAGTTTGATTCAATTTGAACAAGCCTATGAAAAGTTATTAAGCCCCTCCCCCCCCCCCCCGGTCATAATATGTTCGCAAAACCCCGGAACGAATAGGGTTAATTAAATATTTTATATCCTTCTGCACTTAATTTCCTTTCAACTTTTTCTTAACTGTTGTTCTCTGTCCTTCTTCTAGGACTTATCAATAGGTAGTGAAGAAAACACACAGGTGCATTATGATGTCATTTATACTTTTTTAATGTGATGCAAATCTCACCTTATTAGGAGATTTATTCTTTAAAAATAATTATGAGACACGAGACAAATTTCTGTTGGTAATCGTTTACCATCATTATGGAATAAGATACTTTTACTAAGAACTCAAAATAAGAACGATATTATGTAACTTTATATAATATCGTTTTTATGTTTGATTTTGCTTTTAAAGAATGTGGTCGATTCCAGTTGTTGTCCAAGACTAATGGAGGAACCGGCAACCAGAACAAGCGCAACAATAAACAATGCCGAAAAAGTTTCTGAAGGACAAGAGGTATTACATGATAATCCAACAGCAACAAAGAGCGCAGTAGCAGCAAAAAGCCCTTTGTGCACTATTGAAACTCGCGTAAGAATTTTACTTTCAATTTAGAAATAACTTTGTACGTATCGATGTTGCAGTGTAGGATGGTTAAAATCGTGCTCAAATTTTTAATTACATAATATGAAAAAAATATTGTTTGTTTTTTATCAACTTATATATAAAATTCTAGATCTCTACCTTTGGATCCGATGGTGACTGCGAGGGCGGTGAGTAAACTCTTTACTTATTGTGTGTTTTAAAGGTAACATAAAATATGTTGATTTAACGGATGTTTTAAAGTCAAAAATATGTAGTTTAGGGATAGCCGATTGTCATTTTTTAGAGCTATATCCTGAGGAAGTTGATTGTGATGTTAATATAGACGAGGTATGTGTTTAGCTTTACGCATATTTCCTAACTTTTGCTTCTCTCGGCAGATCACGATTTGAATCGTTTTATGCATAAATTATTTTTTTTAATTGTAGATAATTCAATTGTCTATCAAAGTGTGCCGTTTTCCCAATAGAAAAAATAAAAAGTGGATGTGCAATCTAAAAAGGTATGTAACAGTTGTCACTTATTAAAACTGGTTTTAAGGCCCCAAATTGTCCAAAGGGCATACTAAAAAAATCTGGTTAGTTGTCAAATATAGCTATGAGGATTTTTTTAGGGGCGTAACAATAGGCATGGAACCTTTATATATAGAATTGCACTAATCTAATGTAGCGTGCTTTTTAATTACTAGACAAACACAGTCTGAGGATAATTATACGAATCATGGCAACGTCCCTGTCAAACAAATGAAGAAGTTGATGTGCATTTCTGAAAGGTGTGTGTTAGTCGAAGATTCTGAAAACAGGTTTTAAGGTTGTAAAACTGTCTGAATTTTTTAACAAAAAAATCACTTGTTCTTTTTTATATTAGGTCACAGGCTTAAGCAATCCAATTTAACTTCGCTTTTAAGAATAGTATTGATTTAGCATTTAATGAATGTGCGCTTAAAGTGTGTAAATGTTTTTTTTTGTATCTTGTGTTTAGAAAGGGAGACCATATCAAAAGCCCTATCGTAACATGTCCTTTTTGTGGCAGATTGTGGTCGAAACTTACGTCACACATAAAAAACTGTCACAAAGACAACCACGGGTGAAAGCTGCTCTACACATGACAAGAAAAAACACGCATTAATGAATTCAAAAAAATGAAACGTGAAGTATCGTATGTACAACAAAAAGCAAGCGGCAAAGAAAAATTCCACTGTATCATGCTATGTAATACTTGCTTTGCCACAATATCCAAAACATTCTTTTACTCACACAGGAGAAATTGCATCAAATCATCCGACCAGGTTCCTGTGGCCGTTCCTTTGCTTTCTCATTCTGGTAAAGGACTGTCAGATGAATTTCTTACCACTGTCCTGTCGAAAGTAAGAGAAGATGACATTGGAACGGTGGTAAGGAACGACGAATTCATTTTGTAAATTTCATAACAAATTAAAGCACAAAAAAGAAAAATTGTCGACAGTTGGCAAATCTGTGCGTACACTGTACATTGGCGTCCCTCTACACTACATTCCTTTCTTTGCAAATATAACAAAAATTCACAACAATCTAGTTGATATGTTTTTAAGGGATAATTTTCACTCGCTATCAGATGCAGTTGATTCCATAACAACAAAAGAGAACAAAAGTTAAAGTCCTGCAAGCATATAAGAGATCGCTTGTTTTTGGAGAAACAGGAGGAATACTCAAGGGAGTTGGACTGCTCTACCAGTGTTTAAAATCCAACCAAGACATTCTTCTTGGTAGTGCCCAATACCACCTGGAAAACACAAAATTAAAAAAAAAACAGAAAGCCTTGCAGTTTACCAGTGGAGGAGGATATAGCAAAGCTGCATAAATATGTGTTAGAGAGGATGGAGTGTCTGTGCGGAGAGTTTGAGTTTTATTCAGCTCAAACATTCATAGAGTTACGAAACTTAACTATGGTCCGCCTGACACTCTTGAATGCCAGAAGAGGAGGGGAGGTCGGTCGGCTTCAAATAGAAGACTGGCTGGAAGCGAAAAACAACGGCTGGATTGATCGGCAGAGGTTAGAAAGTCTTTCGGAAGCCGATAGGATTCTGGTAAACCCATGTAAATTGCATACCAAACAGGAAAGGGAAACAAGCATTTGGTATCTCTACTCATGCCAAAAGATACTGTGCCGGCAATGAATATCCTGTCGAATGCAGATACGCGACAGAAATGTGGTGTATCAAATGCAGATACGCGACAGAAATGTGGTGTATCAATAACCAACACCTTTGTATTTGCAAGTACACAACTTTCTCAATTTTGCTTCTCCGGCTGGCATGCCTTAAAAGACATCTGTAAGAAGGTTCTTTTGTCCAAGCCAAATTTATTGAATGCCCCCAAAATCGCCATCGTGTCAGCACATTGTATGCTGCACTCAATCTTTCGGAGCGTGAAAGAGAGCTTTTTTATAAGCACATGGGACATTCTGCCGAAATGAACCAGCACGTTTATCAGGCACCATTGGCGGTAATGGGGATCACAAAAGTTGGGCGAAATCTAATGCAAATTGAAGCCGGTAAGAACATATCATAAGAACGAAATGTTGGAATTAAATTTGCTTTTTTTAGATGAATTACAAACACTTGACCCATCAGATCTTTCAGGTGACGAAGAAGGTGGCAATTTAATTTATACAAAATAGTGTTTTTTTGTGGGCAAACTTTTTAAATTCATTTAATTACACGCAAATAAATACTCTGAAAAGGGCTTAGTTCTTCCTGAGATTTTTGAAGAATGTTACCGCTGACAACGAGACTGATGACGAATATCTTGCGGTTTCCGGATCAAAAGGTAGAAATAGTTTTTCAAGACCCAGTTTTAGATAACATTTTTGACCTTTGTTTTGCCAAGTAATTAATTTTTTCTGCGTTTTGTAACCTTATTTGTTCTTATTGTTTAGAAAAAAAAATGGAAGCGTTTAATAACATTTACTCTGACAGTCAGAGTGGAGATGAAACCTTAGCAAATAGTGCTGAGACAACAGGTGGGTATACAACTCAACTAATTATGTGTAAGTTAATATCTACAAAACACAACCTGATGAAGAAATACTACACATCAAAACATCAATTTGTGATGTCCGATATTAATTAGCTAAAATTTATTTTACCACCTGAAACAAATTGTGCGTATACGAAATGTTTAATATTATTCGACAGTAAATTGACAGTTGTATGGTAGAATATATTTTTCATAATTAAATGGAAAAATGAATTATTTAGTCTCGCTTTGCTGTTTATAAGCTGCAAACTGAGCCGAATCTAGCATATTAATACTCGTAACCGTTTGCTCAAAACCAATTTTATCTTTTTTATTTAATTCAGGTAAGAGGTACCCGTCAAGAAGAGGTGAAAATTTTTCTCAATATTTGTTTTTTATTTTTATTCACTATGTGTCTTTAACAATATGTCGTTTTTAAATAACTTTGGTAATATTAAGCTTTCAATTTTATTATTACCTCGTCAAATTGACTGACGCTTTTTAGTGCCCAATAACCAAATTTTTTCGTACATTTAGCTCGATTTCATAATTCTGAGAAGTTTAGCAATAAAGGCGGTTCAGAAGAAAACGGCTTGCAAGGTAAATAGCTTTTTACCATTTTATATATCATTTCTTGTACGTTTACTTTGATAAAGTTTGTTTTATACAAACGAAAATTTAGTTTTAACATCAAATAAAGAATTTTAATCCAACTTGAAGCTTTTATTTATTGTCTAAAGTTCCTGTGTTTATATATATATATATACAGTTCGTTTCTAATATTAAATAATTTAAGAAGCTTAAGGTACAAGGTACAACTAGTTTCTGTTAACATTTTAGTAAAGAAAAGTGCTAAATGGACAACTGAAATGTGCGAGTTGTTTACTGAGCGGTTCGGTGTGTATGTCCGACGGGAAGTTGGAAAACCTTTCCCAAGTAAGTTTGATTTCTTTTAGTAGATTAATGATGCATTTTATTTGTTCCTATAAAGTTTATAATTTGATTTAGGTAAATCAGAAATGATTTCATTCGTTCAAGATATAGGGAATCCTTTTGGTGTATCTTGCGTTCGCAACAAAATTAATAATGAAAGGGCGAAATTTGATGAAATAAAAGCTGAACGGCTGAGAAGTTTGGGTATCACAACGAAATAATTAATGTGATGTTATTTAACTTTTAACGCTTTGGTCACTGAACCTGTTATTGCTTCCATGCATTTTATTGTACGTACTGACTAACGGTTAAATTCATATCGTCCTGGCAAACGCCCTAGTTTTCATAAAAGACTATACTTTTGTGTACGAAATGCTCTGCGTCTTTCGAGCGTATATGTAATTTTGCGAGCACTGTAACTTTTATGTAGTGTACATTCGTTCAAATGGCATCATGTGAGTTCTGGTGCCAAAAATATTTCATTTCATATAAGAAACCAAGGCTACAAAGAGCTCTTATGTTTAAAAAACTTTTAGCAAAAACTTACTTTATCCAAAAACAAATTTGTTTGTGGTGTTTCGGATGCGAATTTTTGAGGCAAGAAGCAAGACAACAGACTGGTCTAATTAAGATCCTTAGTATATATAATGTCAAGGCTTTTTCAACTGGAGAATGGTTGCAAGTACAGCATTCCGTTTTGGCCTGAGAAATACGATTTTGAACCCAGATATTATATATATATAGTTGCCAATCAAGCACATCACACGAGCTAGATATATGGAGGCTAACTGTACCGTACTACTATGCTTGAGAAAAACAAAAATTACATAACCAATATCTCCGTAAGAATAGAAAGAAATAAACATTTTCCAAATAATAGCACATTTTCTCGTTTATTGTTTTGGCAAAAACGTTGGATTCATAGTAAATTTTAGTTGCTCATCGCTTGTTTTTTGAAAGCACACAAATCTCAACTAAAAAGAAAAAAATGCCCAAAATATTATCCTTCCTTACCCGTTAAAACGCACATTACAAACTTTAAGTATTACCATAATGAAAAAATTGTAAAACACTTTGACGTGATTTCTTTTAAAAAGGCGTTTATTAACTCGTTATATATCCATGTATAACACTTATAGATTTAGGGGAAATGTTTTATATTAGACAGAAGGGCAATGGCAAAGCAGGTTGTCTTAGATGTTTTGCTGACGAGAACAGTGCATGTCCCCAAAAAAATGGCGAAAGTTAGTTTATCCGTTGCCTGTAGTGTGTAGAGGTTAAAACTGATCAAATTATTAAAATTATTTTTGCATTACGTTACAACAAAAGCTTAATTTTAACGAAGTACTATAATGTAGTATCATATGTTTTGATCAACTTAAAAACGCACTGAAGAATAATCCGTGTATTCCAACATAAGAAAACGCTTTCTCTATATACACAAGACCATTGTATTTTGTAGCATAACTCGATAAGCGCGTCGTCAGTCAATGGGAATCTGTGTTTGTAGGGCAGTCATAAAGTATTACTTTTAAAAAATCTGATGTTTGATATCTGTAAACAGAACAATTCTAATAGAGCAGAAAAGCTGGATAAGAAAAGAAGGCACACAAGCAAACAGAGAGATAATCCTTAACAACAACTTCGAGGGGAGTATTTCTCCCCCCTTGGCCGATTTTAAGATTGTCTATTAATAGCACGACGTAGAAAGAATTCCTTCACGCGCTCATCAAACGTGTTATAAAGTGGTCTTGCTTTAATTGGTTCATTGAAACTTCACGGCTGCTAATTCAATCGAATTTAGAGAATAATTTTTGCTTTTTCAGGGCAAACTGTAATATAACACCAAATAAAGAGATAAAGGGGAACAATTTTGATTTTTTACGTTAAACAGTCAACCTCGTCCCCAGGCCCATTTTTCTCTTTCTGACAATCTCGGACGGCGAGAAGAATTGACCCTGGGCCACACTGGTCAGTTCTGCTATCTGATTGGTTTCTCAAGTTTCCGTTAATTATGAAGATAAATTAATTTATGCGTAAAAAATTGAATAATAACAGAAAAACAATAATGGCGTCTAAGTTTATGTGCGAAAGGGACGCTGGAATGTTTATGTTCTGCCGGACTGAATTTATTTTTGTGAAAAATAAAATATTTGGCATTGTTAGTATAGCTTAACGTGCAAACAAAATTAAATAGCTTTTAGTTGTACTTTTAGAGACTGTTAAAGTAAGCTTCTGTTTTTTTTGCAGTGCAGTTGAGGAGGTAGCTACTAGACTAGAGCTAGAAAGCTAGCTATGCTAGCTTTTGTGCACAGGGTG
>JASGCC010002654.1:0-27403 GCA_030067915.1 Hydractinia echinata
CTACGACGTCCCAAGTCGTTTTCCTTGGCGCCATGGCCTTAGAACACTGTTAACTAAGCGCACAGGCCTCTAAAGGCTGTAATATGGCCTTTTGCGGCCTAATAAAGGCCTTACACGTAAATCACGTGCTTCAACGCACCCAGGCAGGCTACCATTGGTCTAGTGTTCCAGTCTCAATGGACTACGACGTCCCAAGTCGTTTTCCTTGGCGCCATGGCCTTAGAACACTGTTAACTAAGCGCACAGGCCTCTAAAGGCTGTAATATGGCCTTTTGCAATAAAGGCCTTACACGTAAATCACGTGCTTCAACGCACCCAGGCAGGCTACCATTGGTCTAGTGTTCCCAGTCTCAATGGACTAACGTCCCAAGTCGTTTTCCTTGGCGCCATGGCCTTAGAACACTGTTAACTACGCGCACAGGCCTCTAAAGGCTGTAATATGGCCTTTTGCGGCCTAATAAAGGCCTTACACGTAAATCACGTGCTTCAACGCACCCAGGCAGGCTACCATTGGTCTAGTGTTCCCAGTCTCAATGGACTACGACGTCCCAAGTCGTTTTCCTTGGCGCCATGGCCTTAGAACACTGTTAACTAAGCGCACAGGCCTCTAAAGGCTGTAATATGGCCTTTTGCGGCCTAATAAAGGCCTTACACGTAAATCACGTGCTTCAACGCACCCAGGCAGGCTACCATTGGTCTAGTGTTCCCAGTCTCAATGGACTACGACGTCCCAAGTCGTTTTCCTTGGCGCCATGGCCTTAGAACACTGTTAACTACGCACAGGCCTCTAAAGGCTGTAATATGGCCTTTTGCGCCTAATAAAGGCCTTACACGTAAATCACGTGCTTCAACGCACCCAGGCAGGCTACCATTGGTCTAGTGTTCCCAGTCTCAATGGACTACGACGTCCCAAGTCGTTTTCCTTGGCGCCATGGCCTTAGAACACTGTTAACTAAGCGCACAGGCCTCTAAAGGCTGTAATATGGCCTTTTGCGGCCTAATAAAGGCCTTACACGTAAATCACGTGCTTCAACGCACCCAGGCAGGCTACCATTGGTCTAGTGTTCCCAGTCTCAATGGACTACGACGTCCCAAGTCGTTTTCCTTGGCGCCATGGCCTTAGAACACTGTTAACTAAGCGCACAGGCCTCTAAAGGCTGTAATATGGCCTTTTGCGGCCTAATAAAGGCCTTACACGTAAATCACGTGCTTCAACGCACCCAGGCAGGCTACCATTGGTCTAGTGTTCCCAGTCTCAATGGACTACGACGTCCCAAGTCGTTTTCCTTGGCGCCATGGCCTTAGAACACTGTTAACTAAGCGCACAGGCCTCTAAAGGCTGTAATATGGCCTTTTGCGCCTAATAAAGGCCTTACACGTAAATCACGTGCTTCAACGCACCCAGGCAGGCTACCATTGGTCTAGTGTTCCCAGTCTCAATGGACTACGACGTCCCAAGTCGTTTTCCTTGGCGCCATGGCCTTAGAACACTGTTAACTACGTGCACAGGCCGCTAAAGGCTGTAATATGGCCTTTTGCGCCTAATAAAGGCCTTACACGTAAATCACGTGCTTCAACGCACCCAGGCAGGCTACCATTGGTCTAGTGTTCCCAGTCTCAATGGACTACGACGTCCCAAGTCGTTTTCCTTGGCGCCATGGCCTTAGAACACTGTTAACTAAGCGCACAGGCCTCTAAAGGCTGTAATATGGCCTTTTGCGGCCTAATAAAGGCCTTACACGTAAATCACGTGCTTCAACGCACCCAGGCAGGCTACCATTGGTCTAGTGTTCCCAGTCTCAATGGACTACGACGTCCCAAGTCGTTTTCCTTGGCGCCATGGCCTTAGAACACTGTTAACTACGCACAGGCCTCTAAAGGCTGTAATATGGCCTTTTGCGCCTAATAAAGGCCTTACACGTAAATCACGTGCTTCAACGCACCCAGGCAGGCTACCATTGGTCTAGTGTTCCCAGTCTCAATGGACTACGACGTCCCAAGTCGTTTTCCTTGGCGCCATGGCCTTAGAACACTGTTAACTACGCACAGGCCTCTAAAGGCTGTAATATGGCCTTTTGCGCCTAATAAAGGCCTTACACGTAAATCACGTGCTTCAACGCACCCAGGCAGGCTACCATTGGTCTAGTGTTCCCAGTCTCAATGGACTACGACGTCCCAAGTCGTTTTCCTTGGCGCCATGGCCTTAGAACACTGTTAACTACGTGCACAGGCCTCTAAAGGCTGTAATATGGCCTTTTGCGCCTAATAAAGGCCTTACACGTAAATCACGTGCTTCAACGCACCCAGGCAGGCTACCATTGGTCTAGTGTTCCCAGTCTCAATGGACTACGACGTCCCAAGTCGTTTTCCTTGGCGCCATGGCCTTAGAACACTGTTAACTAAGCGCACAGGCCTCTAAAGGCTGTAATATGGCCTTTTGCGGCCTAATAAAGGCCTTACACGTAAATCACGTGCTTCAACGCACCCAGGCAGGCTACCATTGGTCTAGTGTTCCCAGTCTCAATGGACTACGACGTCCCAAGTCGTTTTCCTTGGCGCCATGGCCTTAGAACACTGTTAACTACGTGCACAGGCCTCTAAAGGCTGTAATATGGCCTTTTGCGCCTAATAAAGGCCTTACACGTAAATCACGTGCTTCAACGCACCCAGGCAGGCTACCATTGGTCTAGTGTTCCCAGTCTCAATGGACTACGACGTCCCAAGTCGTTTTCCTTGGCGCCATGGCCTTAGAACACTGTTAACTACGCACAGGCCTCTAAAGGCTGTAATATGGCCTTTTGCGCCTAATAAAGGCCTTACACGTAAATCACGTGCTTCAACGCACCCAGGCAGGCTACCATTGGTCTAGTGTTCCCAGTCTCAATGGACTACGACGTCCCAAGTCGTTTTCCTTGGCGCCATGGCCTTAGAACACTGTTAACTACGCACAGGCCTCTAAAGGCTGTAATATGGCCTTTTGCGGCCTAATAAAGGCCTTACACGTAAATCACGTGCTTCAACGCACCCAGGCAGGCTACCATTGGTCTAGTGTTCCCAGTCTCAATGGACTACGACGTCCCAAGTCGTTTTCCTTGGCGCCATGGCCTTAGAACACTGTTAACTAAGCGCACAGGCCTCTAAAGGCTGTAATATGGCCTTTTGCGGCCTAATAAAGGCCTTACACGTAAATCACGTGCTTCAACGCACCCAGGCAGGCTACCATTGGTCTAGTGTTCCCAGTCTCAATGGACTACGACGTCCCAAGTCGTTTTCCTTGGCGCCATGGCCTTAGAACACTGTTAACTAAGCGCACAGGCCTCTAAAGGCTGTAATATGGCCTTTTGCGGCCTAATAAAGGCCTTACACGTAAATCACGTGCTTCAACGCACCCAGGCAGGCTACCATTGGTCTAGTGTTCCCAGTCTCAATGGACTACGACGTCCCAAGTCGTTTTCCTTGGCGCCATGGCCTTAGAACACTGTTAACTAAGCGCACAGGCCTCTAAAGGCTGTAATATGGCCTTTTGCGGCCTAATAAAGGCCTTACACGTAAATCACGTGCTTCAACGCACCCAGGCAGGCTACCATTGGTCTAGTGTTCCCAGTCTCAATGGACTACGACGTCCCAAGTCGTTTTCCTTGGCGCCATGGCCTTAGAACACTGTTAACTAAGCGCACAGGCCTCTAAAGGCTGTAATATGGCCTTTTGCGGCCTAATAAAGGCCTTACACGTAAATCACGTGCTTCAACGCACCCAGGCAGGCTACCATTGGTCTAGTGTTCCCAGTCTCAATGGACTACGACGTCCCAAGTCGTTTTCCTTGGCGCCATGGCCTTAGAACACTGTTAACTACGCACAGGCCTCTAAAGGCTGTAATATGGCCTTTTGCGCCTAATAAAGGCCTTACACGTAAATCACGTGCTTCAACGCACCCAGGCAGGCTACCATTGGTCTAGTGTTCCCAGTCTCAATGGACTACGACGTCCCAAGTCGTTTTCCTTGGCGCCATGGCCTTAGAACACTGTTAACTACGCACAGGCCTAAAGGCTGTAATATGGCCTTTTGCGCCTAATAAAGGCCTTACACGTAAATCACGTGCTTCAACGCACCCAGGCAGGCTACCATTGGTCTAGTGTTCCCAGTCTCAATGGACTACGACGTCCCAAGTCGTTTTCCTTGGCGCCATGGCCTTAGAACACTGTTAACTACGCACAGGCCTCTAAAGGCTGTAATATGGCCTTTTGCGCCTAATAAAGGCCTTACACGTAAATCACGTGCTTCAACGCACCCAGGCAGGCTACCATTGGTCTAGTGTTCCCAGTCTCAATGGACTACGACGTCCCAAGTCGTTTTCCTTGGCGCCATGGCCTTAGAACACTGTTAACTACGCACAGGCCTCTAAAGGCTGTAATATGGCCTTTTGCGGCCTAATAAAGGCCTTACACGTAAATCACGTGCTTCAACGCACCCAGGCAGGCTACCATTGGTCTAGTGTTCCCAGTCTCAATGGACTACGACGTCCCAAGTCGTTTTCCTTGGCGCCATGGCCTTAGAACACTGTTAACTAAGCGCACAGGCCTCTAAAGGCTGTAATATGGCCTTTTGCGGCCTAATAAAGGCCTTACACGTAAATCACGTGCTTCAACGCACCCAGGCAGGCTACCATTGGTCTAGTGTTCCCAGTCTCAATGGACTACGACGTCCCAAGTCGTTTTCCTTGGCGCCATGGCCTTAGAACACTGTTAACTAAGCGCACAGGCCTCTAAAGGCTGTAATATGGCCTTTTGCGCCTAATAAAGGCCTTACACGTAAATCACGTGCTTCAACGCACCCAGGCAGGCTACCATTGGTCTAGTGTTCCCAGTCTCAATGGACTACGACGTCCCAAGTCGTTTTCCTTGGCGCCATGGCCTTAGAACACTGTTAACTAAGCGCACAGGCCTCTAAAGGCTGTAATATGGCCTTTTGCGGCCTAATAAAGGCCTTACACGTAAATCACGTGCTTCAACGCACCCAGGCAGGCTACCATTGGTCTAGTGTTCCCAGTCTCAATGGACTACGACGTCCCAAGTCGTTTTCCTTGGCGCCATGGCCTTAGAACACTGTTAACTAAGCGCACAGGCCTCTAAAGGCTGTAATATGGCCTTTTGCGCCTAATAAAGGCCTTACACGTAAATCACGTGCTTCAACGCACCCAGGCAGGCTACCATTGGTCTAGTGTTCCCAGTCTCAATGGACTACGACGTCCCAAGTCGTTTTCCTTGGCGCCATGGCCTTAGAACACTGTTAACTAAGCGCACAGGCCTCTAAAGGCTGTAATATGGCCTTTTGCGGCCTAATAAAGGCCTTACACGTAAATCACGTGCTTCAACGCACCCAGGCAGGCTACCATTGGTCTAGTGTTCCCAGTCTCAATGGACTACGACGTCCCAAGTCGTTTTCCTTGGCGCCATGGCCTTAGAACACTGTTAACTAAGCGCACAGGCCTCTAAAGGCTGTAATATGGCCTTTTGCGGCCTAATAAAGGCCTTACACGTAAATCACGTGCTTCAACGCACCCAGGCAGGCTACCATTGGTCTAGTGTTCCCAGTCTCAATGGACTACGACGTCCCAAGTCGTTTTCCTTGGCGCCATGGCCTTAGAACACTGTTAACTAAGCGCACAGGCCTCTAAAGGCTGTAATATGGCCTTTTGCGGCCTAATAAAGGCCTTACACGTAAATCACGTGCTTCAACGCACCCAGGCAGGCTACCATTGGTCTAGTGTTCCCAGTCTCAATGGACTACGACGTCCCAAGTCGTTTTCCTTGGCGCCATGGCCTTAGAACACTGTTAACTAAGCGCACAGGCCTCTAAAGGCTGTAATATGGCCTTTTGCGGCCTAATAAAGGCCTTACACGTAAATCACGTGCTTCAACGCACCCAGGCAGGCTACCATTGGTCTAGTGTTCCCAGTCTCAATGGACTACGACGTCCCAAGTCGTTTTCCTTGGCGCCATGGCCTTAGAACACTGTTAACTACGCACAGGCCTCTAAAGGCTGTAATATGGCCTTTTGCGGCCTAATAAAGGCCTTACACGTAAATCACGTGCTTCAACGCACCCAGGCAGGCTACCATTGGTCTAGTGTTCCCAGTCTCAATGGACTACGACGTCCCAAGTCGTTTTCCTTGGCGCCATGGCCTTAGAACACTGTTAACTAAGCGCACAGGCCTCTAAAGGCTGTAATATGGCCTTTTGCGGCCTAATAAAGGCCTTACACGTAAATCACGTGCTTCAACGCACCCAGGCAGGCTACCATTGGTCTAGTGTTCCCAGTCTCAATGGACTACGACGTCCCAAGTCGTTTTCCTTGGCGCCATGGCCTTAGAACACTGTTAACTACGCACAGGCCTCTAAAGGCTGTAATATGGCCTTTTGCGGCCTAATAAAGGCCTTACACGTAAATCACGTGCTTCAACGCACCCAGGCAGGCTACCATTGGTCTAGTGTTCCCAGTCTCAATGGACTACGACGTCCCAAGTCGTTTTCCTTGGCGCCATGGCCTTAGAACACTGTTAACTAAGCGCACAGGCCTCTAAAGGCTGTAATATGGCCTTTTGCGCCTAATAAAGGCCTTACACGTAAATCACGTGCTTCAACGCACCCAGGCAGGCTACCATTGGTCTAGTGTTCCCAGTCTCAATGGACTACGACGTCCCAAGTCGTTTTCCTTGGCGCCATGGCCTTAGAACACTGTTAACTAAGCGCACAGGCCTCTAAAGGCTGTAATATGGCCTTTTGCGGCCTAATAAAGGCCTTACACGTAAATCACGTGCTTCAACGCACCCAGGCAGGCTACCATTGGTCTAGTGTTCCCAGTCTCAATGGACTACGACGTCCCAAGTCGTTTTCCTTGGCGCCATGGCCTTAGAACACTGTTAACTACGCACAGGCCTCTAAAGGCTGTAATATGGCCTTTTGCGCCTAATAAAGGCCTTACACGTAAATCACGTGCTTCAACGCACCCAGGCAGGCTACCATTGGTCTAGTGTTCCCAGTCTCAATGGACTACGACGTCCCAAGTCGTTTTCCTTGGCGCCATGGCCTTAGAACACTGTTAACTACGCACAGGCCGCTAAAGGCTGTAATATGGCCTTTTGCGGCCTAATAAAGGCCTTACACGTAAATCACGTGCTTCAACGCACCCAGGCAGGCTACCATTGGTCTAGTGTTCCCAGTCTCAATGGACTACGACGTCCCAAGTCGTTTTCCTTGGCGCCATGGCCTTAGAACACTGTTAACTAAGCGCACAGGCCTCTAAAGGCTGTAATATGGCCTTTTGCGGCCTAATAAAGGCCTTACACGTAAATCACGTGCTTCAACGCACCCAGGCAGGCTACCATTGGTCTAGTGTTCCCAGTCTCAATGGACTACGACGTCCCAAGTCGTTTTCCTTGGCGCCATGGCCTTAGAACACTGTTAACTAAGCGCACAGGCCTCTAAAGGCTGTAATATGGCCTTTTGCGGCCTAATAAAGGCCTTACACGTAAATCACGTGCTTCAACGCACCCAGGCAGGCTACCATTGGTCTAGTGTTCCCAGTCTCAATGGACTACGACGTCCCAAGTCGTTTTCCTTGGCGCCATGGCCTTAGAACACTGTTAACTAAGCGCACAGGCCTCTAAAGGCTGTAATATGGCCTTTTGCGGCCTAATAAAGGCCTTACACGTAAATCACGTGCTTCAACGCACCCAGGCAGGCTACCATTGGTCTAGTGTTCCCAGTCTCAATGGACTACGACGTCCCAAGTCGTTTTCCTTGGCGCCATGGCCTTAGAACACTGTTAACTAAGCGCACAGGCCTCTAAAGGCTGTAATATGGCCTTTTGCGGCCTAATAAAGGCCTTACACGTAAATCACGTGCTTCAACGCACCCAGGCAGGCTACCATTGGTCTAGTGTTCCCAGTCTCAATGGACTACGACGTCCCAAGTCGTTTTCCTTGGCGCCATGGCCTTAGAACACTGTTAACTAAGCGCACAGGCCTCTAAAGGCTGTAATATGGCCTTTTGCGGCCTAATAAAGGCCTTACACGTAAATCACGTGCTTCAACGCACCCAGGCAGGCTACCATTGGTCTAGTGTTCCCAGTCTCAATGGACTACGACGTCCCAAGTCGTTTTCCTTGGCGCCATGGCCTTAGAACACTGTTAACTAAGCGCACAGGCCTCTAAAGGCTGTAATATGGCCTTTTGCGGCCTAATAAAGGCCTTACACGTAAATCACGTGCTTCAACGCACCCAGGCAGGCTACCATTGGTCTAGTGTTCCCAGTCTCAATGGACTACGACGTCCCAAGTCGTTTTCCTTGGCGCCATGGCCTTAGAACACTGTTAACTAAGCGCACAGGCCTCTAAAGGCTGTAATATGGCCTTTTGCGGCCTAATAAAGGCCTTACACGTAAATCACGTGCTTCAACGCACCCAGGCAGGCTACCATTGGTCTAGTGTTCCCAGTCTCAATGGACTACGACGTCCCAAGTCGTTTTCCTTGGCGCCATGGCCTTAGAACACTGTTAACTACGTGCACAGGCCTCTAAAGGCTGTAATATGGCCTTTTGCGGCCTAATAAAGGCCTTACACGTAAATCACGTGCTTCAACGCACCCAGGCAGGCTACCATTGGTCTAGTGTTCCCAGTCTCAATGGACTACGACGTCCCAAGTCGTTTTCCTTGGCGCCATGGCCTTAGAACACTGTTAACTAAGCGCACAGGCCTCTAAAGGCTGTAATATGGCCTTTTGCGGCCTAATAAAGGCCTTACACGTAAATCACGTGCTTCAACGCACCCAGGCAGGCTACCATTGGTCTAGTGTTCCCAGTCTCAATGGACTACGACGTCCCAAGTCGTTTTCCTTGGCGCCATGGCCTTAGAACACTGTTAACTAAGCGCACAGGCCTCTAAAGGCTGTAATATGGCCTTTTGCGGCCTAATAAAGGCCTTACACGTAAATCACGTGCTTCAACGCACCCAGGCAGGCTACCATTGGTCTAGTGTTCCCAGTCTCAATGGACTACGACGTCCCAAGTCGTTTTCCTTGGCGCCATGGCCTTAGAACACTGTTAACTAAGCGCACAGGCCTCTAAAGGCTGTAATATGGCCTTTTGCGGCCTAATAAAGGCCTTACACGTAAATCACGTGCTTCAACGCACCCAGGCAGGCTACCATTGGTCTAGTGTTCCCAGTCTCAATGGACTACGACGTCCCAAGTCGTTTTCCTTGGCGCCATGGCCTTAGAACACTGTTAACTAAGCGCACAGGCCTCTAAAGGCTGTAATATGGCCTTTTGCGGCCTAATAAAGGCCTTACACGTAAATCACGTGCTTCAACGCACCCAGGCAGGCTACCATTGGTCTAGTGTTCCCAGTCTCAATGGACTACGACGTCCCAAGTCGTTTTCCTTGGCGCCATGGCCTTAGAACACTGTTAACTAAGCGCACAGGCCTCTAAAGGCTGTAATATGGCCTTTTGCGGCCTAATAAAGGCCTTACACGTAAATCACGTGCTTCAACGCACCCAGGCAGGCTACCATTGGTCTAGTGTTCCCAGTCTCAATGGACTACGACGTCCCAAGTCGTTTTCCTTGGCGCCATGGCCTTAGAACACTGTTAACTAAGCGCACAGGCCTCTAAAGGCTGTAATATGGCCTTTTGCGGCCTAATAAAGGCCTTACACGTAAATCACGTGCTTCAACGCACCCAGGCAGGCTACCATTGGTCTAGTGTTCCCAGTCTCAATGGACTACGACGTCCCAAGTCGTTTTCCTTGGCGCCATGGCCTTAGAACACTGTTAACTAAGCGCACAGGCCTCTAAAGGCTGTAATATGGCCTTTTGCGCCTAATAAAGGCCTTACACGTAAATCACGTGCTTCAACGCACCCAGGCAGGCTACCATTGGTCTAGTGTTCCCAGTCTCAATGGACTACGACGTCCCAAGTCGTTTTCCTTGGCGCCATGGCCTTAGAACACTGTTAACTAAGCGCACAGGCCTCTAAAGGCTGTAATATGGCCTTTTGCGGCCTAATAAAGGCCTTACACGTAAATCACGTGCTTCAACGCACCCAGGCAGGCTACCATTGGTCTAGTGTTCCCAGTCTCAATGGACTACGACGTCCCAAGTCGTTTTCCTTGGCGCCATGGCCTTAGAACACTGTTAACTAGCGCACAGGCCTCTAAAGGCTGTAATATGGCCTTTTGCGGCCTAATAAAGGCCTTACACGTAAATCACGTGCTTCAACGCACCCAGGCAGGCTACCATTGGTCTAGTGTTCCCAGTCTCAATGGACTACGACGTCCCAAGTCGTTTTCCTTGGCGCCATGGCCTTAGAACACTGTTAACTACGCACAGGCCTCTAAAGGCTGTAATATGGCCTTTTGCGGCCTAATAAAGGCCTTACACGTAAATCACGTGCTTCAACGCACCCAGGCAGGCTACCATTGGTCTAGTGTTCCCAGTCTCAATGGACTACGACGTCCCAAGTCGTTTTCCTTGGCGCCATGGCCTTAGAACACTGTTAACTAAGCGCACAGGCCTCTAAAGGCTGTAATATGGCCTTTTGCGCCTAATAAAGGCCTTACACGTAAATCACGTGCTTCAACGCACCCAGGCAGGCTACCATTGGTCTAGTGTTCCCAGTCTCAATGGACTACGACGTCCCAAGTCGTTTTCCTTGGCGCCATGGCCTTAGAACACTGTTAACTAAGCGCACAGGCCTCTAAAGGCTGTAATATGGCCTTTTGCGGCCTAATAAAGGCCTTACACGTAAATCACGTGCTTCAACGCACCCAGGCAGGCTACCATTGGTCTAGTGTTCCCAGTCTCAATGGACTACGACGTCCCAAGTCGTTTTCCTTGGCGCCATGGCCTTAGAACACTGTTAACTACGCACAGGCCTCTAAAGGCTGTAATATGGCCTTTTGCGGCCTAATAAAGGCCTTACACGTAAATCACGTGCTTCAACGCACCCAGGCAGGCTACCATTGGTCTAGTGTTCCCAGTCTCAATGGACTACGACGTCCCAAGTCGTTTTCCTTGGCGCCATGGCCTTAGAACACTGTTAACTAAGCGCACAGGCCTCTAAAGGCTGTAATATGGCCTTTTGCGGCCTAATAAAGGCCTTACACGTAAATCACGTGCTTCAACGCACCCAGGCAGGCTACCATTGGTCTAGTGTTCCCAGTCTCAATGGACTACGACGTCCCAAGTCGTTTTCCTTGGCGCCATGGCCTTAGAACACTGTTAACTACGCACAGGCCTAAAGGCTGTAATATGGCCTTTTGCAGCCTTACACGTAAATCACGTGCTTCAACGCACCCAGGCAGGCTACCATTGGTCTAGTGTTCCCAGTCTCAATGGACTACGACGTCCCAAGTCGTTTTCCTTGGCGCCATGGCCTTAGAACACTGTTAACTAAGCGCACAGGCCTCTAAAGGCTGTAATATGGCCTTTTGCGGCCTAATAAAGGCCTTACACGTAAATCACGTGCTTCAACGCACCCAGGCAGGCTACCATTGGTCTAGTGTTCCCAGTCTCAATGGACTACGACGTCCCAAGTCGTTTTCCTTGGCGCCATGGCCTTAGAACACTGTTAACTAAGCGCACAGGCCTCTAAAGGCTGTAATATGGCCTTTTGCGCCTAATAAAGGCCTTACACGTAAATCACGTGCTTCAACGCACCCAGGCAGGCTACCATTGGTCTAGTGTTCCCAGTCTCAATGGACTACGACGTCCCAAGTCGTTTTCCTTGGCGCCATGGCCTTAGAACACTGTTAACTAAGCGCACAGGCCTCTAAAGGCTGTAATATGGCCTTTTGCGGCCTAATAAAGGCCTTACACGTAAATCACGTGCTTCAACGCACCCAGGCAGGCTACCATTGGTCTAGTGTTCCCAGTCTCAATGGACTACGACGTCCCAAGTCGTTTTCCTTGGCGCCATGGCCTTAGAACACTGTTAACTAAGCGCACAGGCCTCTAAAGGCTGTAATATGGCCTTTTGCGGCCTAATAAAGGCCTTACACGTAAATCACGTGCTTCAACGCACCCAGGCAGGCTACCATTGGTCTAGTGTTCCCAGTCTCAATGGACTACGACGTCCCAAGTCGTTTTCCTTGGCGCCATGGCCTTAGAACACTGTTAACTAGCGCACAGGCCTCTAAAGGCTGTAATATGGCCTTTTGCGGCCTAATAAAGGCCTTACACGTAAATCACGTGCTTCAACGCACCCAGGCAGGCTACCATTGGTCTAGTGTTCCCAGTCTCAATGGACTACGACGTCCCAAGTCGTTTTCCTTGGCGCCATGGCCTTAGAACACTGTTAACTACGCACAGGCCTCTAAAGGCTGTAATATGGCCTTTTGCGGCCTAATAAAGGCCTTACACGTAAATCACGTGCTTCAACGCACCCAGGCAGGCTACCATTGGTCTAGTGTTCCCAGTCTCAATGGACTACGACGTCCCAAGTCGTTTTCCTTGGCGCCATGGCCTTAGAACACTGTTAACTACGCACAGGCCTCTAAAGGCTGTAATATGGCCTTTTGCGGCCTAATAAAGGCCTTACACGTAAATCACGTGCTTCAACGCACCCAGGCAGGCTACCATTGGTCTAGTGTTCCCAGTCTCAATGGACTACGACGTCCCAAGTCGTTTTCCTTGGCGCCATGGCCTTAGAACACTGTTAACTACGCACAGGCCTCTAAAGGCTGTAATATGGCCTTTTGCGGCCTAATAAAGGCCTTACACGTAAATCACGTGCTTCAACGCACCCAGGCAGGCTACCATTGGTCTAGTGTTCCCAGTCTCAATGGACTACGACGTCCCAAGTCGTTTTCCTTGGCGCCATGGCCTTAGAACACTGTTAACTAGCGCACAGGCCTCTAAAGGCTGTAATATGGCCTTTTGCGGCCTAATAAAGGCCTTACACGTAAATCACGTGCTTCAACGCACCCAGGCAGGCTACCATTGGTCTAGTGTTCCCAGTCTCAATGGACTACGACGTCCCAAGTCGTTTTCCTTGGCGCCATGGCCTTAGAACACTGTTAACTAAGCGCACAGGCCTCTAAAGGCTGTAATATGGCCTTTTGCGGCCTAATAAAGGCCTTACACGTAAATCACGTGCTTCAACGCACCCAGGCAGGCTACCATTGGTCTAGTGTTCCCAGTCTCAATGGACTACGACGTCCCAAGTCGTTTTCCTTGGCGCCATGGCCTTAGAACACTGTTAACTAAGCGCACAGGCCTCTAAAGGCTGTAATATGGCCTTTTGCGGCCTAATAAAGGCCTTACACGTAAATCACGTGCTTCAACGCACCCAGGCAGGCTACCATTGGTCTAGTGTTCCCAGTCTCAATGGACTACGACGTCCCAAGTCGTTTTCCTTGGCGCCATGGCCTTAGAACACTGTTAACTAAGCGCACAGGCCTCTAAAGGCTGTAATATGGCCTTTTGCGGCCTAATAAAGGCCTTACACGTAAATCACGTGCTTCAACGCACCCAGGCAGGCTACCATTGGTCTAGTGTTCCCAGTCTCAATGGACTACGACGTCCCAAGTCGTTTTCCTTGGCGCCATGGCCTTAGAACACTGTTAACTAAGCGCACAGGCCTCTAAAGGCTGTAATATGGCCTTTTGCGGCCTAATAAAGGCCTTACACGTAAATCACGTGCTTCAACGCACCCAGGCAGGCTACCATTGGTCTAGTGTTCCCAGTCTCAATGGACTACGACGTCCCAAGTCGTTTTCCTTGGCGCCATGGCCTTAGAACACTGTTAACTAAGCGCACAGGCCTCTAAAGGCTGTAATATGGCCTTTTGCGGCCTAATAAAGGCCTTACACGTAAATCACGTGCTTCAACGCACCCAGGCAGGCTACCATTGGTCTAGTGTTCCCAGTCTCAATGGACTACGACGTCCCAAGTCGTTTTCCTTGGCGCCATGGCCTTAGAACACTGTTAACTAAGCGCACAGGCCTCTAAAGGCTGTAATATGGCCTTTTGCGGCCTAATAAAGGCCTTACACGTAAATCACGTGCTTCAACGCACCCAGGCAGGCTACCATTGGTCTAGTGTTCCCAGTCTCAATGGACTACGACGTCCCAAGTCGTTTTCCTTGGCGCCATGGCCTTAGAACACTGTTAACTAAGCGCACAGGCCTCTAAAGGCTGTAATATGGCCTTTTGCGGCCTAATAAAGGCCTTACACGTAAATCACGTGCTTCAACGCACCCAGGCAGGCTACCATTGGTCTAGTGTTCCCAGTCTCAATGGACTACGACGTCCCAAGTCGTTTTCCTTGGCGCCATGGCCTTAGAACACTGTTAACTAAGCGCACAGGCCTCTAAAGGCTGTAATATGGCCTTTTGCGGCCTAATAAAGGCCTTACACGTAAATCACGTGCTTCAACGCACCCAGGCAGGCTACCATTGGTCTAGTGTTCCCAGTCTCAATGGACTACGACGTCCCAAGTCGTTTTCCTTGGCGCCATGGCCTTAGAACACTGTTAACTAAGCGCACAGGCCTCTAAAGGCTGTAATATGGCCTTTTGCGGCCTAATAAAGGCCTTACACGTAAATCACGTGCTTCAACGCACCCAGGCAGGCTACCATTGGTCTAGTGTTCCCAGTCTCAATGGACTACGACGTCCCAAGTCGTTTTCCTTGGCGCCATGGCCTTAGAACACTGTTAACTAAGCGCACAGGCCTCTAAAGGCTGTAATATGGCCTTTTGCGGCCTAATAAAGGCCTTACACGTAAATCACGTGCTTCAACGCACCCAGGCAGGCTACCATTGGTCTAGTGTTCCCAGTCTCAATGGACTACGACGTCCCAAGTCGTTTTCCTTGGCGCCATGGCCTTAGAACACTGTTAACTAAGCGCACAGGCCTCTAAAGGCTGTAATATGGCCTTTTGCGGCCTAATAAAGGCCTTACACGTAAATCACGTGCTTCAACGCACCCAGGCAGGCTACCATTGGTCTAGTGTTCCCAGTCTCAATGGACTACGACGTCCCAAGTCGTTTTCCTTGGCGCCATGGCCTTAGAACACTGTTAACTAAGCGCACAGGCCTCTAAAGGCTGTAATATGGCCTTTTGCGGCCTAATAAAGGCCTTACACGTAAATCACGTGCTTCAACGCACCCAGGCAGGCTACCATTGGTCTAGTGTTCCCAGTCTCAATGGACTACGACGTCCCAAGTCGTTTTCCTTGGCGCCATGGCCTTAGAACACTGTTAACTAAGCGCACAGGCCTCTAAAGGCTGTAATATGGCCTTTTGCGGCCTAATAAAGGCCTTACACGTAAATCACGTGCTTCAACGCACCCAGGCAGGCTACCATTGGTCTAGTGTTCCCAGTCTCAATGGACTACGACGTCCCAAGTCGTTTTCCTTGGCGCCATGGCCTTAGAACACTGTTAACTAAGCGCACAGGCCTCTAAAGGCTGTAATATGGCCTTTTGCGGCCTAATAAAGGCCTTACACGTAAATCACGTGCTTCAACGCACCCAGGCAGGCTACCATTGGTCTAGTGTTCCCAGTCTCAATGGACTACGACGTCCCAAGTCGTTTTCCTTGGCGCCATGGCCTTAGAACACTGTTAACTAAGCGCACAGGCCTCTAAAGGCTGTAATATGGCCTTTTGCGGCCTAATAAAGGCCTTACACGTAAATCACGTGCTTCAACGCACCCAGGCAGGCTACCATTGGTCTAGTGTTCCCAGTCTCAATGGACTACGACGTCCCAAGTCGTTTTCCTTGGCGCCATGGCCTTAGAACACTGTTAACTAAGCGCACAGGCCTCTAAAGGCTGTAATATGGCCTTTTGCGGCCTAATAAAGGCCTTACACGTAAATCACGTGCTTCAACGCACCCAGGCAGGCTACCATTGGTCTAGTGTTCCCAGTCTCAATGGACTACGACGTCCCAAGTCGTTTTCCTTGGCGCCATGGCCTTAGAACACTGTTAACTAAGCGCACAGGCCTCTAAAGGCTGTAATATGGCCTTTTGCGGCCTAATAAAGGCCTTACACGTAAATCACGTGCTTCAACGCACCCAGGCAGGCTACCATTGGTCTAGTGTTCCCAGTCTCAATGGACTACGACGTCCCAAGTCGTTTTCCTTGGCGCCATGGCCTTAGAACACTGTTAACTACGCACAGGCCTCTAAAGGCTGTAATATGGCCTTTTGCGCCTAATAAAGGCCTTACACGTAAATCACGTGCTTCAACGCACCCAGGCAGGCTACCATTGGTCTAGTGTTCCCAGTCTCAATGGACTACGACGTCCCAAGTCGTTTTCCTTGGCGCCATGGCCTTAGAACACTGTTAACTAAGCGCACAGGCCTCTAAAGGCTGTAATATGGCCTTTTGCGGCCTAATAAAGGCCTTACACGTAAATCACGTGCTTCAACGCACCCAGGCAGGCTACCATTGGTCTAGTGTTCCCAGTCTCAATGGACTACGACGTCCCAAGTCGTTTTCCTTGGCGCCATGGCCTTAGAACACTGTTAACTAAGCGCACAGGCCTCTAAAGGCTGTAATATGGCCTTTTGCGGCCTAATAAAGGCCTTACACGTAAATCACGTGCTTCAACGCACCCAGGCAGGCTACCATTGGTCTAGTGTTCCCAGTCTCAATGGACTACGACGTCCCAAGTCGTTTTCCTTGGCGCCATGGCCTTAGAACACTGTTAACTAAGCGCACAGGCCTCTAAAGGCTGTAATATGGCCTTTTGCGCCTAATAAAGGCCTTACACGTAAATCACGTGCTTCAACGCACCCAGGCAGGCTACCATTGGTCTAGTGTTCCCAGTCTCAATGGACTACGACGTCCCAAGTCGTTTTCCTTGGCGCCATGGCCTTAGAACACTGTTAACTAAGCGCACAGGCCTCTAAAGGCTGTAATATGGCCTTTTGCGCCTAATAAAGGCCTTACACGTAAATCACGTGCTTCAACGCACCCAGGCAGGCTACCATTGGTCTAGTGTTCCCAGTCTCAATGGACTACGACGTCCCAAGTCGTTTTCCTTGGCGCCATGGCCTTAGAACACTGTTAACTAAGCGCACAGGCCTCTAAAGGCTGTAATATGGCCTTTTGCGGCCTAATAAAGGCCTTACACGTAAATCACGTGCTTCAACGCACCCAGGCAGGCTACCATTGGTCTAGTGTTCCCAGTCTCAATGGACTACGACGTCCCAAGTCGTTTTCCTTGGCGCCATGGCCTTAGAACACTGTTAACTAAGCGCACAGGCCTCTAAAGGCTGTAATATGGCCTTTTGCGGCCTAATAAAGGCCTTACACGTAAATCACGTGCTTCAACGCACCCAGGCAGGCTACCATTGGTCTAGTGTTCCCAGTCTCAATGGACTACGACGTCCCAAGTCGTTTTCCTTGGCGCCATGGCCTTAGAACACTGTTAACTAAGCGCACAGGCCTCTAAAGGCTGTAATATGGCCTTTTGCGGCCTAATAAAGGCCTTACACGTAAATCACGTGCTTCAACGCACCCAGGCAGGCTACCATTGGTCTAGTGTTCCCAGTCTCAATGGACTACGACGTCCCAAGTCGTTTTCCTTGGCGCCATGGCCTTAGAACACTGTTAACTAAGCGCACAGGCCTCTAAAGGCTGTAATATGGCCTTTTGCGGCCTAATAAAGGCCTTACACGTAAATCACGTGCTTCAACGCACCCAGGCAGGCTACCATTGGTCTAGTGTTCCCAGTCTCAATGGACTACGACGTCCCAAGTCGTTTTCCTTGGCGCCATGGCCTTAGAACACTGTTAACTAAGCGCACAGGCCTCTAAAGGCTGTAATATGGCCTTTTGCGCCTAATAAAGGCCTTACACGTAAATCACGTGCTTCAACGCACCCAGGCAGGCTACCATTGGTCTAGTGTTCCCAGTCTCAATGGACTACGACGTCCCAAGTCGTTTTCCTTGGCGCCATGGCCTTAGAACACTGTTAACTAAGCGCACAGGCCTCTAAAGGCTGTAATATGGCCTTTTGCGCCTAATAAAGGCCTTACACGTAAATCACGTGCTTCAACGCACCCAGGCAGGCTACCATTGGTCTAGTGTTCCCAGTCTCAATGGACTACGACGTCCCAAGTCGTTTTCCTTGGCGCCATGGCCTTAGAACACTGTTAACTAAGCGCACAGGCCTCTAAAGGCTGTAATATGGCCTTTTGCGGCCTAATAAAGGCCTTACACGTAAATCACGTGCTTCAACGCACCCAGGCAGGCTACCATTGGTCTAGTGTTCCCAGTCTCAATGGACTACGACGTCCCAAGTCGTTTTCCTTGGCGCCATGGCCTTAGAACACTGTTAACTAAGCGCACAGGCCTCTAAAGGCTGTAATATGGCCTTTTGCGGCCTAATAAAGGCCTTACACGTAAATCACGTGCTTCAACGCACCCAGGCAGGCTACCATTGGTCTAGTGTTCCCAGTCTCAATGGACTACGACGTCCCAAGTCGTTTTCCTTGGCGCCATGGCCTTAGAACACTGTTAACTAAGCGCACAGGCCTCTAAAGGCTGTAATATGGCCTTTTGCGGCCTAATAAAGGCCTTACACGTAAATCACGTGCTTCAACGCACCCAGGCAGGCTACCATTGGTCTAGTGTTCCCAGTCTCAATGGACTACGACGTCCCAAGTCGTTTTCCTTGGCGCCATGGCCTTAGAACACTGTTAACTAAGCGCACAGGCCTCTAAAGGCTGTAATATGGCCTTTTGCGGCCTAATAAAGGCCTTACACGTAAATCACGTGCTTCAACGCACCCAGGCAGGCTACCATTGGTCTAGTGTTCCCAGTCTCAATGGACTACGACGTCCCAAGTCGTTTTCCTTGGCGCCATGGCCTTAGAACACTGTTAACTAAGCGCACAGGCCTCTAAAGGCTGTAATATGGCCTTTTGCGGCCTAATAAAGGCCTTACACGTAAATCACGTGCTTCAACGCACCCAGGCAGGCTACCATTGGTCTAGTGTTCCCAGTCTCAATGGACTACGACGTCCCAAGTCGTTTTCCTTGGCGCCATGGCCTTAGAACACTGTTAACTAAGCGCACAGGCCTCTAAAGGCTGTAATATGGCCTTTTGCGGCCTAATAAAGGCCTTACACGTAAATCACGTGCTTCAACGCACCCAGGCAGGCTACCATTGGTCTAGTGTTCCCAGTCTCAATGGACTACGACGTCCCAAGTCGTTTTCCTTGGCGCCATGGCCTTAGAACACTGTTAACTAAGCGCACAGGCCTCTAAAGGCTGTAATATGGCCTTTTGCGGCCTAATAAAGGCCTTACACGTAAATCACGTGCTTCAACGCACCCAGGCAGGCTACCATTGGTCTAGTGTTCCCAGTCTCAATGGACTACGACGTCCCAAGTCGTTTTCCTTGGCGCCATGGCCTTAGAACACTGTTAACTAAGCGCACAGGCCTCTAAAGGCTGTAATATGGCCTTTTGCGCCTAATAAAGGCCTTACACGTAAATCACGTGCTTCAACGCACCCAGGCAGGCTACCATTGGTCTAGTGTTCCCAGTCTCAATGGACTACGACGTCCCAAGTCGTTTTCCTTGGCGCCATGGCCTTAGAACACTGTTAACTAAGCGCACAGGCCTCTAAAGGCTGTAATATGGCCTTTTGCGGCCTAATAAAGGCCTTACACGTAAATCACGTGCTTCAACGCACCCAGGCAGGCTACCATTGGTCTAGTGTTCCCAGTCTCAATGGACTACGACGTCCCAAGTCGTTTTCCTTGGCGCCATGGCCTTAGAACACTGTTAACTAAGCGCACAGGCCTCTAAAGGCTGTAATATGGCCTTTTGCGGCCTAATAAAGGCCTTACACGTAAATCACGTGCTTCAACGCACCCAGGCAGGCTACCATTGGTCTAGTGTTCCCAGTCTCAATGGACTACGACGTCCCAAGTCGTTTTCCTTGGCGCCATGGCCTTAGAACACTGTTAACTAAGCGCACAGGCCTCTAAAGGCTGTAATATGGCCTTTTGCGGCCTAATAAAGGCCTTACACGTAAATCACGTGCTTCAACGCACCCAGGCAGGCTACCATTGGTCTAGTGTTCCCAGTCTCAATGGACTACGACGTCCCAAGTCGTTTTCCTTGGCGCCATGGCCTTAGAACACTGTTAACTAAGCGCACAGGCCTCTAAAGGCTGTAATATGGCCTTTTGCGGCCTAATAAAGGCCTTACACGTAAATCACGTGCTTCAACGCACCCAGGCAGGCTACCATTGGTCTAGTGTTCCCAGTCTCAATGGACTACGACGTCCCAAGTCGTTTTCCTTGGCGCCATGGCCTTAGAACACTGTTAACTACGCACAGGCCTCTAAAGGCTGTAATATGGCCTTTTGCGCCTAATAAAGGCCTTACACGTAAATCACGTGCTTCAACGCACCCAGGCAGGCTACCATTGGTCTAGTGTTCCCAGTCTCAATGGACTACGACGTCCCAAGTCGTTTTCCTTGGCGCCATGGCCTTAGAACACTGTTAACTAAGCGCACAGGCCTCTAAAGGCTGTAATATGGCCTTTTGCGCCTAATAAAGGCCTTACACGTAAATCACGTGCTTCAACGCACCCAGGCAGGCTACCATTGGTCTAGTGTTCCCAGTCTCAATGGACTACGACGTCCCAAGTCGTTTTCCTTGGCGCCATGGCCTTAGAACACTGTTAACTAAGCGCACAGGCCTCTAAAGGCTGTAATATGGCCTTTTGCGGCCTAATAAAGGCCTTACACGTAAATCACGTGCTTCAACGCACCCAGGCAGGCTACCATTGGTCTAGTGTTCCCAGTCTCAATGGACTACGACGTCCCAAGTCGTTTTCCTTGGCGCCATGGCCTTAGAACACTGTTAACTAAGCGCACAGGCCGCTAAAGGCTGTAATATGGCCTTTTGCGGCCTAATAAAGGCCTTACACGTAAATCACGTGCTTCAACGCACCCAGGCAGGCTACCATTGGTCTAGTGTTCCCAGTCTCAATGGACTACGACGTCCCAAGTCGTTTTCCTTGGCGCCATGGCCTTAGAACACTGTTAACTAAGCGCACAGGCCTCTAAAGGCTGTAATATGGCCTTTTGCGGCCTAATAAAGGCCTTACACGTAAATCACGTGCTTCAACGCACCCAGGCAGGCTACCATTGGTCTAGTGTTCCCAGTCTCAATGGACTACGACGTCCCAAGTCGTTTTCCTTGGCGCCATGGCCTTAGAACACTGTTAACTAAGCGCACAGGCCTCTAAAGGCTGTAATATGGCCTTTTGCGGCCTAATAAAGGCCTTACACGTAAATCACGTGCTTCAACGCACCCAGGCAGGCTACCATTGGTCTAGTGTTCCCAGTCTCAATGGACTACGACGTCCCAAGTCGTTTTCCTTGGCGCCATGGCCTTAGAACACTGTTAACTAAGCGCACAGGCCTCTAAAGGCTGTAATATGGCCTTTTGCGGCCTAATAAAGGCCTTACACGTAAATCACGTGCTTCAACGCACCCAGGCAGGCTACCATTGGTCTAGTGTTCCCAGTCTCAATGGACTACGACGTCCCAAGTCGTTTTCCTTGGCGCCATGGCCTTAGAACACTGTTAACTAAGCGCACAGGCCTCTAAAGGCTGTAATATGGCCTTTTGCGGCCTAATAAAGGCCTTACACGTAAATCACGTGCTTCAACGCACCCAGGCAGGCTACCATTGGTCTAGTGTTCCCAGTCTCAATGGACTACGACGTCCCAAGTCGTTTTCCTTGGCGCCATGGCCTTAGAACACTGTTAACTAAGCGCACAGGCCTCTAAAGGCTGTAATATGGCCTTTTGCGGCCTAATAAAGGCCTTACACGTAAATCACGTGCTTCAACGCACCCAGGCAGGCTACCATTGGTCTAGTGTTCCCAGTCTCAATGGACTACGACGTCCCAAGTCGTTTTCCTTGGCGCCATGGCCTTAGAACACTGTTAACTAAGCGCACAGGCCTCTAAAGGCTGTAATATGGCCTTTTGCGGCCTAATAAAGGCCTTACACGTAAATCACGTGCTTCAACGCACCCAGGCAGGCTACCATTGGTCTAGTGTTCCCAGTCTCAATGGACTACGACGTCCCAAGTCGTTTTCCTTGGCGCCATGGCCTTAGAACACTGTTAACTAAGCGCACAGGCCTCTAAAGGCTGTAATATGGCCTTTTGCGGCCTAATAAAGGCCTTACACGTAAATCACGTGCTTCAACGCACCCAGGCAGGCTACCATTGGTCTAGTGTTCCCAGTCTCAATGGACTACGACGTCCCAAGTCGTTTTCCTTGGCGCCATGGCCTTAGAACACTGTTAACTAAGCGCACAGGCCTCTAAAGGCTGTAATATGGCCTTTTGCGGCCTAATAAAGGCCTTACACGTAAATCACGTGCTTCAACGCACCCAGGCAGGCTACCATTGGTCTAGTGTTCCCAGTCTCAATGGACTACGACGTCCCAAGTCGTTTTCCTTGGCGCCATGGCCTTAGAACACTGTTAACTAAGCGCACAGGCCTCTAAAGGCTGTAATATGGCCTTTTGCGGCCTAATAAAGGCCTTACACGTAAATCACGTGCTTCAACGCACCCAGGCAGGCTACCATTGGTCTAGTGTTCCCAGTCTCAATGGACTACGACGTCCCAAGTCGTTTTCCTTGGCGCCATGGCCTTAGAACACTGTTAACTAAGCGCACAGGCCTCTAAAGGCTGTAATATGGCCTTTTGCGGCCTAATAAAGGCCTTACACGTAAATCACGTGCTTCAACGCACCCAGGCAGGCTACCATTGGTCTAGTGTTCCCAGTCTCAATGGACTACGACGTCCCAAGTCGTTTTCCTTGGCGCCATGGCCTTAGAACACTGTTAACTAAGCGCACAGGCCTCTAAAGGCTGTAATATGGCCTTTTGCGGCCTAATAAAGGCCTTACACGTAAATCACGTGCTTCAACGCACCCAGGCAGGCTACCATTGGTCTAGTGTTCCCAGTCTCAATGGACTACGACGTCCCAAGTCGTTTTCCTTGGCGCCATGGCCTTAGAACACTGTTAACTAAGCGCACAGGCCTCTAAAGGCTGTAATATGGCCTTTTGCGGCCTAATAAAGGCCTTACACGTAAATCACGTGCTTCAACGCACCCAGGCAGGCTACCATTGGTCTAGTGTTCCCAGTCTCAATGGACTACGACGTCCCAAGTCGTTTTCCTTGGCGCCATGGCCTTAGAACACTGTTAACTAAGCGCACAGGCCTCTAAAGGCTGTAATATGGCCTTTTGCGGCCTAATAAAGGCCTTACACGTAAATCACGTGCTTCAACGCACCCAGGCAGGCTACCATTGGTCTAGTGTTCCCAGTCTCAATGGACTACGACGTCCCAAGTCGTTTTCCTTGGCGCCATGGCCTTAGAACACTGTTAACTAAGCGCACAGGCCTCTAAAGGCTGTAATATGGCCTTTTGCGGCCTAATAAAGGCCTTACACGTAAATCACGTGCTTCAACGCACCCAGGCAGGCTACCATTGGTCTAGTGTTCCCAGTCTCAATGGACTACGACGTCCCAAGTCGTTTTCCTTGGCGCCATGGCCTTAGAACACTGTTAACTACGCACAGGCCTCTAAAGGCTGTAATATGGCCTTTTGCGGCCTAATAAAGGCCTTACACGTAAATCACGTGCTTCAACGCACCCAGGCAGGCTACCATTGGTCTAGTGTTCCCAGTCTCAATGGACTACGACGTCCCAAGTCGTTTTCCTTGGCGCCATGGCCTTAGAACACTGTTAACTAAGCGCACAGGCCTCTAAAGGCTGTAATATGGCCTTTTGCGGCCTAATAAAGGCCTTACACGTAAATCACGTGCTTCAACGCACCCAGGCAGGCTACCATTGGTCTAGTGTTCCCAGTCTCAATGGACTACGACGTCCCAAGTCGTTTTCCTTGGCGCCATGGCCTTAGAACACTGTTAACTACGCACAGGCCTCTAAAGGCTGTAATATGGCCTTTTGCGGCCTAATAAAGGCCTTACACGTAAATCACGTGCTTCAACGCACCCAGGCAGGCTACCATTGGTCTAGTGTTCCCAGTCTCAATGGACTACGACGTCCCAAGTCGTTTTCCTTGGCGCCATGGCCTTAGAACACTGTTAACTAAGCGCAAGGCCTAAAGGCTGTAATATGGCCTTTTGCGGCCTAATAAAGGCCTTACACGTAAATCACGTGCTTCAACGCACCCAGGCAGGCTACCATTGGTCTAGTGTTCCCAGTCTCAATGGACTACGACGTCCCAAGTCGTTTTCCTTGGCGCCATGGCCTTAGAACACTGTTAACTAAGCGCACAGGCCTCTAAAGGCTGTAATATGGCCTTTTGCGCCTAATAAAGGCCTTACACGTAAATCACGTGCTTCAACGCACCCAGGCAGGCTACCATTGGTCTAGTGTTCCCAGTCTCAATGGACTACGACGTCCCAAGTCGTTTTCCTTGGCGCCATGGCCTTAGAACACTGTTAACTAAGCGCACAGGCCTCTAAAGGCTGTAATATGGCCTTTTGCGGCCTAATAAAGGCCTTACACGTAAATCACGTGCTTCAACGCACCCAGGCAGGCTACCATTGGTCTAGTGTTCCCAGTCTCAATGGACTACGACGTCCCAAGTCGTTTTCCTTGGCGCCATGGCCTTAGAACACTGTTAACTAAGCGCACAGGCCTCTAAAGGCTGTAATATGGCCTTTTGCGGCCTAATAAAGGCCTTACACGTAAATCACGTGCTTCAACGCACCCAGGCAGGCTACCATTGGTCTAGTGTTCCCAGTCTCAATGGACTACGACGTCCCAAGTCGTTTTCCTTGGCGCCATGGCCTTAGAACACTGTTAACTAAGCGCACAGGCCTCTAAAGGCTGTAATATGGCCTTTTGCGGCCTAATAAAGGCCTTACACGTAAATCACGTGCTTCAACGCACCCAGGCAGGCTACCATTGGTCTAGTGTTCCCAGTCTCAATGGACTACGACGTCCCAAGTCGTTTTCCTTGGCGCCATGGCCTTAGAACACTGTTAACTAAGCGCACAGGCCTCTAAAGGCTGTAATATGGCCTTTTGCGCCTAATAAAGGCCTTACACGTAAATCACGTGCTTCAACGCACCCAGGCAGGCTACCATTGGTCTAGTGTTCCCAGTCTCAATGGACTACGACGTCCCAAGTCGTTTTCCTTGGCGCCATGGCCTTAGAACACTGTTAACTAAGCGCACAGGCCTCTAAAGGCTGTAATATGGCCTTTTGCGGCCTAATAAAGGCCTTACACGTAAATCACGTGCTTCAACGCACCCAGGCAGGCTACCATTGGTCTAGTGTTCCCAGTCTCAATGGACTACGACGTCCCAAGTCGTTTTCCTTGGCGCCATGGCCTTAGAACACTGTTAACTAAGCGCACAGGCCTCTAAAGGCTGTAATATGGCCTTTTGCGGCCTAATAAAGGCCTTACACGTAAATCACGTGCTTCAACGCACCCAGGCAGGCTACCATTGGTCTAGTGTTCCCAGTCTCAATGGACTACGACGTCCCAAGTCGTTTTCCTTGGCGCCATGGCCTTAGAACACTGTTAACTAAGCGCACAGGCCTCTAAAGGCTGTAATATGGCCTTTTGCGGCCTAATAAAGGCCTTACACGTAAATCACGTGCTTCAACGCACCCAGGCAGGCTACCATTGGTCTAGTGTTCCCAGTCTCAATGGACTACGACGTCCCAAGTCGTTTTCCTTGGCGCCATGGCCTTAGAACACTGTTAACTACGTGCACAGGCCGCTAAAGGCTGTAATATGGCCTTTTGCGCCTAATAAAGGCCTTACACGTAAATCACGTGCTTCAACGCACCCAGGCAGGCTACCATTGGTCTAGTGTTCCCAGTCTCAATGGACTACGACGTCCCAAGTCGTTTTCCTTGGCGCCATGGCCTTAGAACACTGTTAACTAAGCGCACAGGCCTCTAAAGGCTGTAATATGGCCTTTTGCGCCTAATAAAGGCCTTACACGTAAATCACGTGCTTCAACGCACCCAGGCAGGCTACCATTGGTCTAGTGTTCCCAGTCTCAATGGACTACGACGTCCCAAGTCGTTTTCCTTGGCGCCATGGCCTTAGAACACTGTTAACTACGCACAGGCCTCTAAAGGCTGTAATATGGCCTTTTGCGCCTAATAAAGGCCTTACACGTAAATCACGTGCTTCAACGCACCCAGGCAGGCTACCATTGGTCTAGTGTTCCCAGTCTCAATGGACTACGACGTCCCAAGTCGTTTTCCTTGGCGCCATGGCCTTAGAACACTGTTAACTACGTGCACAGGCCGCTAAAGGCTGTAATATGGCCTTTTGCCTTTTGCGGCCTAATAAAGGCCTTACACGTAATCACGTGCTTCAACGCACCCAGGCAGGCTACATTGGTCTAGTGTTCCAGTCTCAATGGACTACGACGTCCCAAGTCGTTTTCCTTGGCCCATGGCTTAGAACACTGTTAACTACGTGCACAGGCCTAAAGGCTGTAATATGCTTTTGCGCCTAATAAAGGCTTACACGTAAATCACGTGCTTCAACGCACCAGGCAGGCTACATTGGTCTAGTGTTCCAGTCTCAATGGACTACGACGTCCAAGTCGTTTTCCTTGGCGCCATGGCCTTAGAACACTGTTAACTAGCGCACAGGCTCTAAAGGCTGTAATATGGCCTTTGTGCCTAATAAAGGCCTTACACGTAAATCACGTGCTTCAACGCACCCAGGCAGGCTACCATTGGTCTAGTGTTCCCAGTCTCAATGGACTACGACGTCCCAAGTCGTTTTCCTTGGCGCCATGGCCTAGAACACTGTTAACTAGCGGCACAGGCCTCTAAAGGCTGTAATGGCCTTTTGCGGCCTAAAAGGCCTTACACGTAACACGTGCTTCAACCACCCAGGCAGGCTACCATTGGTCTAGTGTTCCCAGTCTCAATGGACGACGTCCAAGTCGTTTTCCTTGGCGCCATGGCTTTAGAACACTGTTAACTAAGCGCACAGGCCTCTAAAAGGCTGTAATATGGCCTTTGCGGCCTAATAAAGGCTTACACGTAAATCACGTGCTTAAGCACCCAGGCAGGCTACCATTGGTCTAGTGTTCCCATTAATGACTACGACGTCCAAGTCGTTTTCCTTGGCGCCATGGCCTATAGAACATGTTAACTACGCACAGGCCTAAAGCTGTAATATGGCCTTTTGCGGCCTAATAAAGGCCTTACACGTAATCACGTGCTTCAACGCACCCAGCAGCTACCATTGTCTAGTGTTCCAGTCTCAATGGACTACGACGTCCAAGTCGTTTTCCTTGCGCCATGGCTTAGAACACTGTTAACTAAGCGCACAGCCGCTAAAG
>JASGCC010002655.1:0-27392 GCA_030067915.1 Hydractinia echinata
AAACATTTGGGTACTTTGCCCTATTTAACCGTGCTGACGCATGCACCATGCACGTGCCGTCAAAGAGGAATCTGCGAGGCATTCTCTACATCAACTCTAACACTCCGTGTCAGGTCAAGGCGGTCCTGTGGTCATTGATCTGCGCTTTCATCCGAGGGTATATGGATCGAGCCCGGTCAGGAGCAATTACTTTATTCCAGCTGCCCAGAATTGATATTTTTTTGCAAAATTATGCATAATTAAACCTTTGCCTTCAGTTACGACAATTCCAAGCCAGTTTTGACATCTACATTTCAAGGCGGTTCGAATGCTGAAAACCGCGAGTCAAAATTCGTTCGAGATGTGCGTTTAATTAGCGAAAACATTTGGGTACTTTGCCCTATTTGACCGTGCTGACGCATGCGCCATGCCACGTGCCGTCAAAGAGGAATCTGCGAGGCATTCTCTACATCAACTCTAACACTCCGTGTCAGGTCAAGGCGGTCCTGTGGTCATTGATCTGCGCTTTCATCCGAGGGTACCTTGGATCGAGCCCGGTCAGGAGCAAGTAATTTATTCCAGCTGCCCAGAATTGCTATTTTTTTGCAAAATTATGGAGAAATTAAACCACTTTGCCTTCAGTTACGACACTTCAAGCCCATTTTGAATCTACATTTCAAGGCGGTTCGAATGCTGAAAACCGAGTCAAAATTCGTTCGAGATGTGCGTTTAATTAGCGAAAACATTTGGGTACTTTGCCCTATTTACCGTGCTGACGCATGCGCCATGCCACGTGCCGTCAAAGAGGAATCTGCGAGGCATTCTCTACATCAACTCTAACACTCCGTGTCAGGTCAAGGCGGTCCTGTGGTCATTGATCTGCGCTTTCATCCGAGGTACCTGGATCGAGCCCGGTCAGGAGCAATAATTTATTCCAGCTGCCCAGAATTGCTATTTTTTTGCAAAATTATGCAGTAAATTAAACCACTTTGCCTTCACGTTACGACACTTCCAAGCCCAGTTTTGACATCTACATTTCAACGGCGGTTCGGATGCTGAAAACTGCGGAGTCAAAATTCGTTCGAAATGGTGCGTTTAGTTAGTACAAACATTTGGTAACTTTGCCCTATTTAAACCGTGCTGACGCATTGCGCCATGCCACGTGCCGTCAAAGAGGAATCTGCGAGGCATTCTCTACATCAACTCTAAACACTCCGTGTCAGGTCAAGGCGGTCCTGTGGTCCATTGATCTGCGCTTATCATCCGAGGGTAAATGGATCGAGCCCGGTCAGGAGCATTACTTTATTCCAGCTGCCCAGAATTGATATTTTTTTTTGCAAAAATTAGGCAATTAATTAAACCACTTTGCCTTCAGTTACGACACTTCCAAGCCCAGTTTTGACATCTACATTTCAAGGCGGTTCGGTGCTGAAAACTGCCGAGTCAAAATTCGTTCGAGATGTGCGTTTAGTTAGTACAAACATTTGGGTACTTTGGCCTATTTAACCGTGCTGACGCATGCGCCATGCCACGTGCCGTCAAAGAGGAATCTGCGAGGCATTCTCTACATCAACTCTAACACTCCGTGTCAGGTCAAGGCGGTCCTGTGGTCATTGATCTGCGCTTTCATCCGAGGGTAAATGGGATCGAGCCCGGTCAGGAGCAATTACTTTATTCCAGCTGCCCAGAATTGATATTTTTTTTGCAAAAATTAGGCATTAATTAAACCACTTTGCCTTCAAGTTACGACACTTCCAAGCCCAGTTTTGACATCTACATTTCAAGGCGGTTCGGATGCTGAAAGCTGCGAGTCAAAATTCGTCCGAGATGTGCGTTTAGTTAGTACAAACATTTGGGTACTTTGCCCTATTTAACCGTGCTGACGCATGCGCCATGCCACGTGCCGTCAAAGAGGAATCTGCGAGGCATTCTCTACATCAACTCTAACACTCCGTGTCAGGTCAAGGCGGTCCTGTGGTCATTGATCTGCGCTTTCATCCGAGGGTAAATGGGATCGAGCCCGGTCAGGAGCAATTACTTTATTCCAGCTGCCCAGAATTGATATTTTTTTTGCAAAATTAGGCATTAATTAAACCACTTTGCCTTCAAGTTACGACACTTCCAAGCCCAGTTTTGACATCTACATTTCAAGGCGGTTCGGATGCTGAAAACTGCGAGTCAAAATTCGTTCGAGATGTGCGTTTAGTTAGTACAAACATTTGGGTACTTTGCCCTATTTAACCGTGCTGACGCATGCGCCATGCCACGTGCCGTCAAAGAGGAATCTGCGAGGCATTCTCTACATCAACTCTAACACTCCGTGTCAGGTCAAGGCGGTCCTGTGGTCATTGATCTGCGCTTTCATCCGAGGGTAAATGGGATCGAGACCGGTCAGGAGCAATTACTTTATTCCAGCTGCCCAGCAATTGATATTTTTTTGCAAATTAGGCATTAATTAAACCACTTTGCCTTCAAGTTACGACAACTTCCAAGCCAGTTTTGACATCTACAATTTCAAGGCGGTTCGGATGCTGAAAACCGCGAGTCAAAATTCGTCGGAGATGTGCCGTTTAATTAGCGAAAACATTTGGGTACTTGCCGCTATTTGACCGTGCTGACGCATGCGCATGCCACGTGCCGTCAAAGAGGAATCTGCGAGGCATTCTCTACATCAACTCTAACACTTCCGTGTCAGGTTCAAGGCGGTCCTGTGGTCATTGATCTGCGCTTTTCATTCCGAGGGTACCGTTGGATCGAACCCGGTCAGGAGCAAGTAATTATTCCAGCTGCCCAGAATTGTATTTTTTTGCAAAATTATGGCAGTAATTAAACCACTTTGCCTTCAGTTACGACCATTCCAAGCCCATATTTGAATCTACATTTCAGAGCGGTTCGAAATGCTGAAAAACCGCGAGTCAAAATTCGTTCGAGATGTGCCTTTAATTAGCGAAAACATTTGGGTACTTTGCCCTATTTGACCGTGCTGACGCATGCGCAGTGCCACGTGCCGTCAAAGAGGAATCTGCGAGGCATTCTCTACATCAACTCTAACACTCCGTGTCAGGGTCAAGGCGGTCCTGTGGTCATCTGATCTGCGCTTTCATCCGAGGGTATTGGATCGAGCCCGGTCAGCGAGCAATTACTTTATTCCAGCTGCCCAGAATTGCTATTTTTTTGCAAAATTAGGCAGTAAATTAAACCACTTTGCCTTCAGTTACGACACTTCCAAAGCCCAGTTTTGACATCTACATTTCAAGGCGGTTCGGATGCTGAAACTGCGAGTCAAAATTCGTTCGAGAATGTGCGTTTAGTTAGCACAAACATTTGGGTACTTTGCCCTATTTAACCGTGCTGACGCATGCGCCATGCACGTGCCCGTCAAAGAGGAATCTGCGAGGCATTCTCTACATCAACTCTAACACTCCGTGTCAGGTCAAGGCGTCCTGTGGTCATTGATCTGCGCTTTCATCCGAGGGTAAACTTGGATCGAGCCCGGTCAGGAGCAATTATTTATTCCAGCTGCCCAGAATTGTTATTTTTTTGCAAATTACTGCATAATTAAACCACTTTGCTTTCACGTTACGACATTTCCAAGCCCAGTTTTGACATCTACATTTCAAGGCGGTTCGGATGCTGAAAACTGCGAGTCAAAATTCGTTCGAGATGTGCGTTTAGTTAGTACAAACATTTGGGTACTTTGCCCTATTTAACCGTGCTGACGCATGCGCCATGCCACGTGCCGTCAAAGAGGAATCTGCGAGGCATTCTCTACATCAACTCTAACACTCCGTGTCAGGTCAAGGCGGTCCTGTGGTCATTGATCTGCGCTTTCATCCGAGGGTAAATGGGATCGAGCCCGGTCAGGAGCAATTACTTTATTCCAGCTGCCCAGAATTGATATTTTTTTTGCAAAATTAGGCATTAATTAAACCACTTTGCCTTCAAGTTACGACACTTCCAAGCCCAGTTTTGACATCTACATTTCAAGGCGGTTCGGATGCTGAAAACTGCGAGGCAAAATTCGTTGAGATGTGCGTTTAGTTAGTACAAACATTTGGGTACTTTGCCCTATTTAACCGTGCTGACGCATGCGCCATGCCACGTGCCGTCAAAGAGGAATCTGCGAGGCATTCTCTACATCAACTCTAACACTCCGTGTCAGGTCAAGGCGGTCCTGTGGTCATTGATCTGCGCTTTCATCCGAGGGTACCTGGAATCGAGACCGGTCAGGAGCAATTACTTTATTTCCAGCTGCCCAGAATTGCTATTTTTTTTGCAAAATTATGCAGTAATTAAACCACTTTGCCTTCACGTTACGACACTTCCAAGCCCAGTTTTGACAATCTACATTTCAAGGCGGTTCGGATGCCTGAAAACTGCGAGTCAAAATTCGTTCGAGATGTCGTTTAGTTAGTACAAACATTTGGGTACTTTGCCTATTTACCGTGCTGACGCATGCGCCATGGCCACGTGCCGTCAAAGAGGAATCTGCGAGGCATTCTCTACATCAAATCTAACACTCCGTGTCAGGTCAAGGCGGTCCTGTGGTCAATTGATCTGCGCTTTCATCCGAGGGTAAATTGGGATCGAGCCCGGTCAGGAGCAATTACTTTATTCCAGCTGCCCAGAATTGCTATTTTTTTGCAAAATTACGCAGTAATTAAACCACTTTGCCTTCACGTTACGACACTTCAAGCCCAGTTTTGACATCTACATTTCAAGGCGGTTCGAATGCTGAAAACTGCGAGTCAAAATTCGTTCGAAATGTGCGTTTAGTTAGCACAAACATTTGGGTACTTTGCCCTATTTAACCGTGCTGACGCATGCGCCATGCCACGTGCCGTCAAAGAGGAATCTGCGAGGCATTCTTTACATCAACTCTAACACTCCGTGTCAGGTCAAGGCGGTCCTGTGGTCATTGATCTGCGCTTTCATCCGAGGGTAAATGGGATCGAGCCCGGTCAGGAGCAATTACTTTATTCCAGCTGCCCAGAATTGATATTTTTTTTGCAAAATTATGCATTAATTAAACCACTTTGCCTTCAAGTTACGACAATTCCAAGCCCAGTTTTGACATCTACATTTCAAGGCGGTTCGAATGCTGAAAACCGCGAGTCAAAATTCGTCCGAAATGTGCATTTAATTAGCGAAAACATTTGGGTACTTTGCCCTATTTGACCGTGCTGACGCATGCGCCATGCCACGTGCCGTCAAAGAGGAATCTGCGAGGCATTCTCTACATCAACTCTAACACTCCGTGTCAGGTCAAGGCGGTCCTGTGGTCATTGATCTGCGCTTTCATCCGAGGGTACCTTGGATCGAACCCGGTCAGGAGCAAGTAATTTATTCCAGCTGCCCAGAATTGCTATTTGACCGCGCTGACGCATGCGCAGTGCCACGTGCCGTCAATGAGGAATCTTCGAGGCATTCTCTACATCAACTCTAACACTCCGTGTCAGGTCAAGGCGGTCCTGTGGTCATTGATCTGCGCTTTCATCCGAGTGTAAATGGGATCGAGCCCGGTCAGGAGCATTTACTTTATTCCAGCTGCCCAGAATTGCTATTTTTTTGCAAAATTATGCAGTAATTAAACCACTTTGCCTTCACGTTACGACAATTCCGAGCCCATATTTTAAATCTATATTTCAAGGCGGTCCGAATGCTGAAAACCGCGAGTCAAAATTCGTTCGAGATGTGCCTTTAATTAGCGAAAATATTTGGGTACTTTGCCCTATTTGACCGTGCAGACGCATGCGCAGTGCCACGTGCCGTCAAAGAGGAATCTACGAGGCATTCTCTACATCAACTCTAACACTCCGTGTCAGGTCAAGGCGGTCCTGTGGTCATTGATCTGCGCTTTCATCCGAGGGTACCTTGGATCGAGCCCGGTCAGGAGCAATTACTTTATTCCAGCTGCCCAGAATTGCTATTTTTTTGAAAAATTACGCAGTAATTAAACCACTTTGCCTTCATGTTACGACACTTCCAAGCCCAGTTTTGATATCTACATTTCAAGGCGGTTCGAATGCTGAAAACCGCGAGTCAAAATTCGTCCGAGATGTGCGTTTAATTAGCGAAAACATTTGGGTACTTTGCCCTATTTGACCGTGCTGACGCATGCGCCATGCCACGTGCCGTCAAAGAGGAATCTGCGAGGCATTCTCTACATCAACTCTAACACTCCGTGTCAGGTCAAGGCGGTCCTGTGGTCATTGATCTGCGCTTTCATCCGAGGGTACCTTGGATCGAACCCGGTCAGGAAGAATTACTTTATTCCAGCTGCCCAGAATTGCTATTTTTTTGCAAAATTACGCAGTAATTAAACCACTTTGCCTTCACGTTACGACACTTCCAAGCCCAGTTTTGATATCTGCATTTCAAGGCCGTTCGAATGCTGAAAACCGCGAGTCAAAATTCGTCCGAGATGTGCGTTTAATTAGCGAAAACATTTGGGTATTTTTCCCTTATTGACCGTGATGACGCATGCGCCATGCCACGTGCCGTCAAAGAGGAATCTGCGAGGCATTCTCTACATCAACTCTAACACTCCGTGTCAGGTCAAGGCGGTCCTGTGGTCATTGATCTGCGCTTTCATCCGAGGGTACCTTGGATCGAACCCGGTCAGGAGCAAGTAATTTATTCCAGCTGCCCAGAATTGCTATTTTTTTGCAAAATTATGCAGTAATTAAACCACTTTGCCTTCACGTTACGACACTTCCAAGCCCAGTTTTGATATCTGCATTTCAAGGCGGTTCGAATGCTGAAAACCGCTAGTCAAAATTCGTCCGAGATGTGCGTTTAATTAGCGAAAACATTTGGGTATTTTTCCCTTATTGACCGTGCTGACGCATGCGCCATGCCACGTGCCGTCAAAGAGGAATCTGCGAGGCATTCTCTACATCAACTCTAACACTCCGTGTCAGGTCAAGGCGGTCCTGTGGTCATTGATATGCGCTTTCATCCGAGGGTACCTTGGATCGAACCCGGTCAGGAGCAAGTAATTTAATCCAGCTGCCAAGAATTGCTATTTTTGTTCAAAATTATGCAGTAATTAAACATTTTTGAAAACTAAAAGTCTCATGGGTTTTAGTAGTGAAAAAATAATTTTAAAAATCGTTCGGGAAATGAGTTTACTCCCTGGGTACTTTCTTTGTATACATTCGACTATACGTGCCGAGCCCGGGATTTACGGGAAATTGCAGGTTTTCGGTTGCCGGCGATTAAACTGCTTTCATTCGGCGTCTCATCAAAAATAAACACATTTTTTTGAAAACTAAAAGTCTCATGGGTTTTAGTGGTGAAAAAATAATTTTAAAAATCGTTCGGTAAATGAGTTTACTCCCTGGGTACTTTCTTTGTATACATTCGACTATATAAGCCGAGCCCGTGAATTACGGGAAATCGCGGGTTTTCGGTTGCCGGCGATTAAACTGCTTTCATTCGGCGTCTCATCAAAAATGAAAACATTTTTGAAAACTAAAAGTCTCATGGCTTTTAGTGGTGAAAAAATAATTTTAAAAATCGTTCGGGTAATGAGTTTAATCCCTGAGTACTTTCTTTGTATACATTCGACTATACGTGCCGAGCCCGGGATTTACGGGAAATTGCGGGTTTTCGGTTGTCGGCGATTAAACTGCTTTCATTCGGCGTCTCAATAAAAATGAACACATTTTTGAAAACTACAAGTCTCATGGGTTTTAGTGGTGAAAAAATAATTTTAAAAATCGTTCGGGAAATGAGTTTACTCATTGGGTACTTTCTTTGTACACATTCGACTATACTGGCCGAGCCCGGGATTTACGGGAAATCGCAGGTTTACGGTTTCCGACGATTAAACTGCTTTCATTCGGCGTCTTATCAAAAATGAAAATTTTTTTGAAAACTAAAAGTCTCATGGGTTTTAGTAGTGAAAAAATAATTTTAAAAATCGTTCGGGAAATGAGTTTACTCCCTGGGTACTTTCTTTGTATACATTCGACTATACGTGCCGAGCCCGGGATTTACGGGAAATTGCGGGTTTTCGGTTGCCGGCGATTAAACTGCTTTCATTCGGCGTCTCATCAAAAATGAAAATTTTTTTGAAAACTAAAAGTCTCATGGGTTTTAGTGGTGAAAAAATAATTTTAAAAATCGTTCGGTAAATGAGTTTACTCCCTGGGTACTTTCTTTGTATACATTCGACTATATAAGCCGAGCCCGTGAATTACGGGAAATCGCGGGTTTTCGGTTGCCGGCGATTAAACTGCTTTCATTCCGCGTCTCATCAAAAATGAAAACATTTTTGAAAACTAAAAGTCTCATGACTTTTAGTGGTGAAAAATAATTTTAAAAATCGTTCGGGTAATGAGTTTAATCCCTGAGTACTTTCTTTGTATACATTCGACTATACGTGCCGAGCCCGGGATTTACGGGAAATTGCGGGTTTTCGGTTGTCGGCGATTAAACTGCTTTCATTCGGCGTCTCAATAAAAATAAAAACATTTTTGAAAACTACAAGTCTCATGGGTTTTACTGGTGAAAAAATAATTTTAAAATTCGTTCGGGAAATGAGTTTACTCCCTGGGTACTTTCTTTGTATACATTCGACTATACGGGCCGAGCCCTTGATTTACGGGAAATTGCAGGTTTGCGGTTTCCGACGATTAAACTGCTTTCATTGGGCGTCTCATCAAAAATGAAAAATTTTTTGAAAACTAAAAGTCTCATGGGTTTTAGTGGTAAAAAAATAATTTTAAAAATCCTTCGGGAAATGAGTTTTGTCCCTGGGTACTTTCTTTGTATACATTCAGATATACGTGCCGAGCCCGGGATTTACGGGAAATAGCGGGTTTTCGGTTGCCGGCGATTAAACTGCTTTCATTCGGCGTCTCATCAAAAATGAAAACATTTTTGAAAAGTACAAGTCTCATGGGTTTTGGTGGTGAAAAAATAATTTTAAAAATCGTTCGGGAAATGAGTTTACTCCCTGGGTACTCTCTTTGTATACATTCGACTATACTGGCCGAGCCCGGGATTTACGGGAAATCGCGGGTTTTCGGTTGTCGGCGATTAAACTGCTTTCATTCGGCGTCTCAATAAAAATGAACACATTTTTGAAAACTACAAGTCTCATGGGTTTTAGTGGTGAAAAAATAATTTTAAAAATCGTTCAGTAAATGAGTTTACTCCCTGGGTAATTTCTTTGTATACATTCGACTATACGTGCCGAGCCCGGGATTTACGGGAAATTGCGGGTTTTCGGTTGCTGGCGATTAAACTGCTTTCATTCGGCGTCTCATCAAAAATGAAAACGTTTTTGAAAACTACAAGTCTCATGGGTTTTAGTGGTGAAAAAATAATTTTAAAAATCGTTCGGGAAATGAGTTTACTCATTGGGTACTTTCTTTGTACACATTCGACTATACTGGCCGAGCCCGGGATTTACGGGAAATCGCAGGTTTACGGTTTCCGACGATTAAACTGCTTTCATTCCGCGTCTCATCAAAAATGAAAACATTTTTGAAAACTACAAGTCTCATGGGTTTTAGTGGTGAAAAAATAATTTTAAAATCGTTCGGGAAATGAGTTTACTCCCTGGGTACTTTCTTTGTATACATTCGACTATACGTGCCGAGCCCGGGATTTACGGGAAATCGCAGGTTTACGGTTTCCGACGATTAAACTGCTTTCATTCGGCGTCTCATCAAAAATGAAAATTTTTTGGAAAACTAAAGTCTCATGGGTTTTAGTGGTGAAAAAATAATTTTAAAAATCGTTCGGGAAATGAGTTTACTCCCTGGGTACTTTCTTTGTATACATTCGACTATATAAGCCGAGCCCGTGAATTACGGGAAATCGCGGGTTTTCGGTTGCCGGCGATTAAACTGCTTTCATTCCGCGTCTCATCAAAAATGAAAACATTTTTGAAAACTAAAAGTCTCATGGCTTTTAGTGGTGAAAAAATAATTTTAAAAATCGTTCGGGTAATGAGTTTAATCCCTGAGTACTTTCTTTGTATACATTCGACTATACGTGCCGAGCCCGGGATTTACGGGAAATTGCGGGTTTTCGGTTGTCGGCGATTAAACTGCTTTCATCGCGTCTCATAAAAATGAAAACATTTTTGAAAACTACAAAGTCTCATGGGTTTTTAGTGGTGAAAAAATAATTTTAAAAATCGTTCGGGAAATGAGTTACTCCCTGGGTACTTTCTTTGTATACATTTCGACTATACGGGCCGAGCCCGGGATTTACGGGAAATCGCAGGTTTTCGGTTTCCGACGATTAACTGCTTTCATTCGGGCGTCTCATCAAAAATGAAAAATTTTTGAAAACTAAAGTCTCATGGGTTTTAGTGGTGAAAAAATAATTTTAAAAATCGTTCGGGAAATGAGTTTACGTCCCTGGGTACTTTCTTTGTATAACATTCGACTATACGGGCCGAGCCCGGGATTTACGGGAAATCGCGGGTTTTCGGTTGCCGGCGATTAAACTGCTTTCATTCGGCGTCTCATCAAAAATGAAAACATTTTTGAAAACTACAAGTCTCATGGGTTTTAGTGGTGAAAAAATAATTTTAAAAATCGTTCGGGAAATGAGTTTACTCCCTGGGTACTTTCTTTGTACACATTCGACTATACGGGCCGAGCCCGGGATTTACGGGAAATCGCGGGTTTCGTTTGTCGGCGATTAAACTGCTTTCATTCGGCGTCTCAATCAAAAGATGAAACATTTTTTGGAAAACTAACAATCTCATGGGTTTTAGTGGTGAAAAATAATTTTTAAAATCGTTCGGAAATGAGTTTACTCCCTGGGTACTTTCTTTGTATACATTCGACTAATACGGGCCGAGCCCGGGATTTACGGGAAATCGCAGGGTTTACGGTTTTCCGACGATTTAAACTGCTTTCATTCGGCGTCTCATCAAAAATGAAAATTTTTTGGAAAACTAAAAGTCTCATGGGTTTTAGTGGGTGAAAAAATAATTTTAAAAATCGTTCGGGAAATGAGTTTTACTCCTCTGGGTACTTTCTTTGTATACATTCGACTATACAAGCCGAGCCCGTGAATTTACGGGATATTGCAGGGTTTCGGTTCCGGAGATTAAACTGCTTCATTCGGCGTCTCAATCAAAAATGAAATTTTTTTGGAAAACTAAAAGTCTCATGGGTTTTAGTGGTGAAAAAATAATTTTAAAAATCGTTCGGGAAATGAGTTTACTCCCTGGGTACTTTCTTTGTATACATTCGACTATACAAGCCGAGCCCGTGAATTACGGGAAATCGCGGGTTTTCGGTTGCCGGCGATTAAACTGCTTTCATTCGGCGTCTCATCAAAAATGAAAAATTTTTGGAAAACTAAAAGTCTCATGGGTTTTAGTGGTGAAAAAATAATTTTAAAAATCGTTCGGGAAATGAGTTTACTCCCTGGGTACTTTCTTTGTATACATTCGACTATACAGGCCGAGCCCGTGATTTACGGGAAATCGCGGGTTTTCGGTTGCCGGCGATTAAACTGCTTTCATTCGGCGTCTCATCAAAAATGAAAACATTTTTGAAAACTACAAGTCTCATGGGTTTTAGTGGTGAAAAAATAATTTTAAAAATCGTTCGGGAAATGAGTTTACTCCCTGGGTACTTTCTTTGTATACATTCGACTATACGGGCCGAGCCCGGGATTTACGGGAAATCGCGGGTTTTCGGTTGCCGGCGATTAAACTGCTTTCATTCGGCGTCTCATCAAAAATGAAAACATTTTTGAAAAACTACAAGTCTCATGGGTTTTAGTGGTGAAAAAATAATTTTAAAAATCGTTCGGGAAATGAGTTTACTCCCTGGGTACTTTCTTTGTATACATTCGACTATACGGGCCGAGCCCGGGATTTACGGGAAATCGCGGGTTTTCGGTTGCCGGCGATTAAACTGCTTTCATTCGGCGTCTCATCAAAAATGAAAAGTTTTTTTGAAAACTACAAGTCTCATGGGTTTTAGTGGTGAAAAAATAATTTTAAAAATCGTTCGGGAAATGAGTTTTACTCCCTGGGTACTTTCTTTGTATACATTCGACTATACGGCCGAGCCCGGGATTTACGGGAAATCGCGGGTTTCGGTTGCCGGCGATTAAACTGCTTTCATTCGGCGTCTCATCAAAAATGAAAACATTTTTGAAAACTACAAAGTCTCATGGGTTTTAGTGGTGAAAAAATAATTTTAAAAATCGTTCGGGAAATGAGTTTACATCCTGGGTACTTTCTTTGTATACATTCGACTATACAGGCCGAGCCCGTGAATTTACGGGAAATCGCCGGTTTTCGGTTTGCCGGACGATTAACTGCTTTCATTCGGCGTCCTCATCAAAAATGAAAATTTTTTGAAAACTAAAAGTCTCATGGGTTTTAGTGGTGAAAAAATAATTTTAAAAAATCGTTCGGGAATGAGTTTACTCCCTGGGTACTTTCTTTGTATACATTCGACTATACAAGCCGAGCCCGTGAATTACGGGAAATTGCGGGTTTTCGGTTGCTGGCGATTAAACTGCTTTCATTCGGCGTCTCATCAAAAATGAAAACATTTTTTGAAAACTACAAGTCTCATGGGTTTAGTGGTGAAAAATAATTTTAAAAATCGTTCGGAAATGAGTTTTACTCCCTGGGTACTTTCTTTGGTATACATTCGACTATACAGCCGAGCACGTGATTACGGGAAATCGCGGGTTTTCGGTTGCCGGCGATTAAACTGCTTTCATTCGGCGTCTCATCAAAAATGAAAACATTTTTGAAAACTACAAGTCTCATGGGTTTTAGTGGTGAAAAAATAATTTTAAAAATCGTTCGGGAAATGAGTTTACTCCCTGGGTACTTTCTTTGTATACATTCGACTATACGGGCCCGAGCCCGGGATTTACGGGAAATCGCGGGTTTTCGGTTGCCGGCGATTAAACTGCTTTCATTCGGCGTCTCATCAAAAATGAAAACATTTTTGAAAACTACAAGTCTCATGGGTTTTAGTGGTTAAAAAAATAATTTTAAAAATCGTTCGGGAAATGAGTTTACTCCCTGGGTACTTTCTTTGTATACATTCGACTATACGGGCCGAGCCCGGGATTTACGGGAAATCGCGGGTTCTCGGTTGCCGGCGATTAAACTGCTTTCATTCGGCGTCTCATCAAAATGAAAACATTTTTGAAAACTACAAGTCTCATGGGTTTTAGTGGTGAAAAATAATTTTAAAAATCGTTCGGGAAATGAGTTTACTCCCTGGGTACTTTCTTTGTACACATTCGACTATAACGGGCCGAGCCCGGGATTTACGGGAAATCGCAGGTTTACGGTTTCCGACGATTAAACTGCTTTCATTCGGCGTCTCATCAAAATGAAAATTTTTTTTGGAAAACTAAAAGTCTCATGGGTTTTAGTGGTGAAAAAATAATTTTAAAAATCGTTCGGGAAATGAGTTTACTCCCTGGGTACTTTCTTTGTATACATTCGACTATACAAGCCGAGCCCGTGAATTACGGGAAATTGCGGGTTTTCGGTTGCCGGAGATTAAACTGCTTTCATTCGGCGTCTCATCAAAAATGAAATTTTTTTTGAAAACTAAAAGTCTCATGGGTTTTAGTGGTGAAAAAATAATTTTAAAAATCGTTCGGTAAATGAGTTTACTCCCTGGGTACTTTCTTTGTATACATTCGACTATACAAGCCGAGCCCGTGAATTACGGGAAATCGCGGGTTTTCGGTTACCGGCGATTAAACTGCTTTCATTCGGCGTCTCATCAAAAATGAAAACATTTTTGAAAACTACAAGTCTCATGGGTTTTAGTGGTGAAAAAATAATTTTAAAAATCGTTCGGGAAATGAGTTTACTCCCTGGGTACTTTCTTTGTATACATTCGACTATACGGGCCGAGCCCGGGATTTACGGGAAATCGCGGGTTTTCGGTTGCCGGCGATTAAACTGCTTTCATTCGGCGTCTCATCAAAAATGAAAACATTTTTGAAAACTACAAGTCTCATGGGTTTTAGTGGTGAAAAAATAATTTTAAAAATCGTTCGGGAAATGAGTTTACTCCCTGGGTACTTTCTTTGTATACATTCGACTATACGGGCCGAGCCCGGGATTTACGGGAAATCGCAGGTTTTACGGTTTCCGACGATTAAACTGCTTTCATTCGGCGTCTCATCAAAAATGAAAATTTTTTGAAAACTACAAAGTCTCATGGGTTTTAGTGGTGAAAAAATAATTTTAAAAATCGTTCGGGAAATGAGTTTACTCCCTGGGTACTTTCTTTGTATACATTCGACTATACGGGCCGAGCCCGGGATTTACGGGAAATCGCGGGTTTTCGGTTGCCGGCGATTAAACTGCTTTCATTCGGCGTCTCATCAAAAATGAAAACATTTTTGAAAACTACAAGTCTCATGGGTTTTAGTGGTGAAAAATAATTTTAAAAATCGTTCGGGAAATGAGTTTACTCACTGGGTACTTTCTTTGTATACATTCGACTATACGGGCCGAGCCCGGGATTTACGGGAAATCGCAGTTTTACGGTTTCCGACGATTAAACTGCTTTCATTCGGCGTCTCATCAAAAATGAAAATATTTTTGAAAACTAAATCTCATGGGTTTTTAGTGGTGAAAAAATAATTTTAAAAATCGTTCGGGAAATGAGTTTACTTCCCTGGGTACTTTCTTTGTATACATTCGACTATACGGCCGAGCCCGGATTTACGGGAAATCGGGGTTTTCGGTTGCCGACGATTAAACTGCTTTCATTCGGCGTCTCATCAAAAATGAAAACATTTTTGAAAAACTACAAGTTCTCATGGGTTTTAGTGGTGAAAAAATAATTTTAAAAATCGTTCGGGAAATGAGTTTACTCCTGGGTACTTCTTTGTATACATTCGAACTATACAGGCCGAGCCCGTGATTTACGGGAAAATCGCGGGTTTTCGGTTGCCGGCGATTAAACTGCTTTCCATTCGGCGTCTCATCAAAAATGAAAATTTTTTTGAAAACTAAAAGTCTCATGGGTTTTAGTGGTTGAAAAATAATTTTAAAAAATCGTTCGGAAATGAGTTTACTCCCTGGGTACTTTCTTTGTATACATTCGACTATTACGGCCGAGCCCGGGATTACGGGAAATCGCGGGTTTTCGGTTGCCGGCGATTAAACTGCTTTCATTCGGCGTCTCATCAAAAATGAAAACATTTTTTGAAAACTACAAGTCTCATGGGTTTTAGTGGTGAAAAAATAATTTTAAAAATCGTTCGGGAAATGAGTTTACTCCCTGGGTACTTTCTTTGTATACATTCGACTATACAGCCCGAAGCCCGGTGATTTACGGGAAATCGCGGGTTTCGGTTTCCGGCGATTAAACTGCTTTCATTCGGCGTCTCATCAAAAATGAAAACATTTTTGAAAAACTACAAGTCTCATGGGTTTTAGTGGTGAAAAAATAATTTTTAAAAATCGTTCGGGAAATGAGTTTACTCCCTGGGTACTTTCTTTGTATACATTCGACTATACGGGCCGAGCCCGGGATTTACGGGAAATCGCGGTTTTCGGTTGCCGGCGATTTAAACTGCTTTCATTCGGCGTCTCATCAAAAAATGAAAACATTTTTGAAAACTAACAAGTCTCATGGGTTTTAGTGGTGAAAAAATAATTTTAAAAATCGTTCGGGAAATGAGTTTACTCCCTGGGTACTTTCTTTGTATACATTCGAATATACGGGCCCGAGCCCGGGGATTTACGGGAAATCGCAGGTTTTACGGTTTGCCGGCCGATTAAACTGCTTTCATTCGGCGTCTCATCAAAAATGAAAAATTTTTTGAAAACTACAAAGTCTCAATGGGTTTTAGTGGTGAGAAAAATAATTTTAAAAATCGTTCGGGAAATGAGTTTACTCCCTGGGTACTTTCTTTGTATACATTCGACTATACGGCCGAGCCCGGGATTTACGGGAAATCGCGGGTTTTCGGTTGCCGGCGATTAAACTGCTTTCATTCGGCGTCTCATCAAAAATGAAAACATTTTTGAAAACTACAAGTCTCATGGGTTTTAGTGGTGAAAAAATAATTTTAAAAATCGTTCGGGAAATGAGTTTACTCCCTGGGTACTTTCTTTGTATACATTCGACTATACGGGCCGAGCCCGGGATTTACGGGAAATCGCGGGTTTTCGGTTGCCGGCGATTAAACTGCTTTCATTCGGCGTCTCATCAAAAATGAAAACATTTTTGAAAACTACAAGTCTCATGGGTTTTAGTGGTGAAAAAATAATTTTAAAAATCGTTCGGGAAATGAGTTTACTCCCTGGGTACTTTCTTTGTATACATTCGACTATACGGGCCGAGCCCGGGATTTACGGGAAATCGCGGGTTTTCGGTTGCCGGCGATTAAACTGCTTTCATTCGGCGTCTCATCAAAAATGAAAACATTTTTGAAAACTACAAGTCTCATGGGTTTTAGTGGTGAAAAAATAATTTTAAAAATCGTTCGGGAAATGAGTTTACTCCCTGGGTACTTTCTTTGTATACATTCGACTATACGGGCCGAGCCCGGGATTTACGGGAAATCGCGGGTTTTCGGTTGCCGGCGATTAAACTGCTTTCATTCGGCGTCTCATCAAAAATGAAAACATTTTTGAAAACTACAAGTCTCATGGGTTTTAGTGGTGAAAAAATAATTTTAAAAATCGTTCGGGAAATGAGTTTACTCCCTGGGTACTTTCTTTGTATACATTCGACTATACGGCCGAGCCCGGGATTTACGGGAAATCGCGGGTTTTCGGTTGCCGGCGATTAAACTGCTTTCATTCGGCGTCTCATCAAAAATGAAAACATTTTTGAAAACTACAAGTCTCATGGGTTTTAGTGGTGAAAAAATAATTTTAAAAATCGTTCGGGAAATGAGTTTACTCCCTGGGTACTTTCTTTGTATACATTCGACTATACGGGCCGAGCCCGGGATTTACGGGAAATCGCGGGTTTTCGGTTGCCGGCGATTAAACTGCTTTCATTCGGCGTCTCATCAAAAATGAAAACATTTTTGAAAACTACAAGTCTCATGGGTTTTAGTGGTGAAAAAATAATTTTAAAAATCGTTCGGGAAATGAGTTTACTCCCTGGGTACTTTCTTTGTATACATTCGACTATACGGCCGAGCCCGGATTTACGGGAAATCGCGGGTTTTCGGTTGCCGGCGATTAAACTGCTTTCATTCGGCGTCTCATCAAAAATGAAAACATTTTTGAAAACTACAAGTCTCATGGGTTTTAGTGGTGAAAAAATAATTTTAAAAATCGTTCGGGAAATGAGTTTACTCCCTGGGTACTTTCTTTGTATACATTCGACTATACGGCCGAGCCCGGGATTTACGGGAAATCGCGGGTTTTCGGTTGCCGGCGATTAAACTGCTTTCATTCGGCGTCTCATCAAAAATGAAAACATTTTTGAAAACTACAAGTCTCATGGGTTTTAGTGGTGAAAAAATAATTTTAAAAATCGTTCGGGAAATGAGTTTACTCCCTGGGTACTTTCTTTGTATACATTCGACTATACGGGCCGAGCCCGGGATTTACGGGAAATCGCGGGTTTTCGGTTGCCGGCGATTAAACTGCTTTCATTCGGCGTCTCATCAAAAATGAAAACATTTTTGAAAACTACAAGTCTCATGGGTTTTAGTGGTGAAAAAATAATTTTAAAAATCGTTCGGGAAATGAGTTTACTCCCTGGGTACTTTCTTTGTATACATTCGACTATACGGCCGAGCCCGGGATTTACGGGAAATCGCGGGTTTTCGGTTGCCGGCGATTAAACTGCTTTCATTCGGCGTCTCATCAAAAATGAAAACATTTTTGAAAACTACAAGTCTCATGGGTTTTAGTGGTGAAAAAATAATTTTAAAAATCGTTCGGGAAATGAGTTTACTCCCTGGGTACTTTCTTTGTATACATTCGACTATACGGGCCGAGCCCGGGATTTACGGGAAATCGCGGGTTTTCGGTTGCCGGCGATTAAACTGCTTTCATTCGGCGTCTCATCAAAAATGAAAACATTTTTGAAAACTACAAGTCTCATGGGTTTTAGTGGTGAAAAAATAATTTTAAAAATCGTTCGGGAAATGAGTTTACTCCCTGGGTACTTTCTTTGTATACATTCGACTATACGGGCCGAGCCCGGGATTTACGGGAAATCGCGGGTTTTCGGTTGCCGGCGATTAAACTGCTTTCATTCGGCGTCTCATCAAAAATGAAAACATTTTTGAAAACTACAAGTCTCATGGGTTTTAGTGGTGAAAAAATAATTTTAAAAATCGTTCGGGAAATGAGTTTACTCCCTGGGTACTTTCTTTGTATACATTCGACTATACGGGCCGAGCCCGGGATTTACGGGAAATCGCGGGTTTTCGGTTGCCGGCGATTAAACTGCTTTCATTCGGCGTCTCATCAAAAATGAAAACATTTTTGAAAACTACAAGTCTCATGGGTTTTAGTGGTGAAAAAATAATTTTAAAAATCGTTCGGGAAATGAGTTTACTCCCTGGGTACTTTCTTTGTATACATTCGACTATACGGCCGAGCCCGGGATTTACGGGAAATCGCGGGTTTTCGGTTGCCGGCGATTAAACTGCTTTCATTCGGCGTCTCATCAAAAATGAAAACATTTTTGAAAACTAAAAGTCTCATGGGTTTTAGTGGTGAAAAAATAATTTTAAAAATCGTTCGGGAAATGAGTTTACTCCCTGGGTACTTTCTTTGTATACATTCGACTGTACAGGCCGAGCCCGGGATTTACGGGAAATCGCGGGTTTTCGGTTGCCGGCGATTAAACTGCTTTCATTCGGCGTCTCATCAAAAATGAAAACATTTTTGAAAACTACAAGTCTCATGGGTTTTAGTGGTGAAAAAATAATTTTAAAAATCGTTCGGGAAATGAGTTTACTCCCTGGGTACTTTCTTTGTATACATTCGACTATACGGCCGAGCCCGGGATTTACGGGAAATCGCGGGTTTTCGGTTGCCGGCGATTAAACTGCTTTCATTCGGCGTCTCATCAAAAATGAAAACATTTTTGAAAACTACAAGTCTCATGGGTTTTAGTGGTGAAAAAATAATTTTAAAAATCGTTCGGGAAATGAGTTTACTCCCTGGGTACTTTCTTTGTATACATTCGACTATACGGCCGAGCCCGGGATTTACGGGAAATCGCGGTTTTCGGTTGCCGGCGATTAAACTGCTTTCATTCGGCGTCTCATCAAAAATGAAAACATTTTTGAAAACTACAAGTCTCATGGGTTTTAGTGGTGAAAAAATAATTATAAAAATCGTTCGGGAAATGAGTTTACTCCCTGGGTACTTTCTTTGTATACATTCGACTATACGGGCCGAGCCCGGGATTTACGGGAAATCGCGGGTTTTCGGTTGCCGGCGATTAAACTGCTTTCATTCGGCGTCTCATCAAAAATGAAAACATTTTTGAAAACTACAAGTCTCATGGGTTTTAGTGGTGAAAAAATAATTTTAAAAATCGTTCGGGAAATGAGTTTACTCCCTGGGTACTTTCTTTGTATACATTCGACTATACGGGCCGAGCCCGGGATTTACGGGAAATCGCGGGTTTTCGGTTGCCGGCGATTAAACTGCTTTCATTCGGCGTCTCATCAAAAATGAAAACATTTTTGAAAACTACAAGTCTCATGGGTTTTAGTGGTGAAAAAATAATTTTAAAAATCGTTCGGGAAATGAGTTTACTCCCTGGGTACTTTCTTTGTATACATTCGACTATACGGCCGAGCCCGGGATTTACGGGAAATCGCGGGTTTTCGGTTGCCGGCGATTAAACTGCTTTCATTCGGCGTCTCATGAAAAATGAAAATAGTTTTGAAAACTAAATCTCATGGGTTTTAGTGGTAAAAAAATAATTTTAAAAATCGTTCGGGAAATGAGTTTACTCCCTGGGTACTTTCTTTGTATACATTCGACTATACGGGCCGAGCCCGGGATTTACGGGAAATCGCGGGTTTTCGGTTGCCGGCGATTAAACTGCTTTCATTCGGCGTCTCATCAAAAATGAAAACATTTTTGAAAACTACAAGTCTCATGGGTTTTAGTGGTGAAAAAATAATTTTAAAAATCGTTCGGGAAATGAGTTTACTCCCTGGGTACTTTCTTTGTATACATTCGACTATACGGGCCGAGCCCGGGATTTACGGGAAATCGCGGGTTTTCGGTTGCCGGCGATTAAACTGCTTTCATTCGGCGTCTCATCAAAAATGAAAACATTTTTGAAAACTACAAGTCTCATGGGTTTTAGTGGTGAAAAAATAATTTTAAAAATCGTTCGGGAAATGAGTTTACTCCCTGGGTACTTTCTTTGTATACATTCGACTATACGGGCCGAGCCCGTGATTTACGGGAAATCGCGGGTTTTCGGTTGCCGGCGATTAAACTGCTTTTATTCGGCGTCTCATCAAAAATGAAAACATTTTTGAAAACTACAAGTCTCATGGGTTTTAGTGGTGAAAAAATAATTTTAAAAATCGTTCGGGAAATGAGTTTACTCCCTGGGTACTTTCTTTGTATACATTCGACTATACGGCCGAGCCCGGGATTTACGGGAAATCGCGGGTTTTCGGTTGCCGGCGATTAAACTGCTTTCATTCGGCGTCTCATCAAAAATGAAAACATTTTTGAAAACTACAAGTCTCATGGGTTTTAGTGGTGAAAAAATAATTTTAAAAATCGTTCGGGAAATGAGTTTACTCCCTGGGTACTTTCTTTGTATACATTCGACTATACGGCCGAGCCCGGGATTTACGGGAAATCGCGGGTTTTCGGTTGCCGGCGATTAAACTGCTTTCATTCGGCGTCTCATCAAAAATGAAAACATTTTTGAAAACTACAAGTCTCATGGGTTTTAGTGGTGAAAAAATAATTTTAAAAATCGTTCGGGAAATGAGTTTACTCCCTGGGTACTTTCTTTGTATACATTCGACTATACGGGCCGAGCCCGGGATTTACGGGAAATCGCGGGTTTTCGGTTGCCGGCGATTAAACTGCTTTCATTCGGCGTCTCATCAAAAATGAAAACATTTTTGAAAACTACAAGTCTCATGGGTTTTAGTGGTGAAAAAATAATTTTAAAAATCGTTCGGGAAATGAGTTTACTCCCTGGGTACTTTCTTTGTATACATTCGACTATACGGGCCGAGCCCGGGATTTACGGGAAATCGCGGGTTTTCGGTTGCCGGCGATTAAACTGCTTTCATTCGGCGTCTCATCAAAAATGAAAACATTTTTGAAAACTACAAGTCTCATGGGTTTTAGTGGTGAAAAAATAATTTTAAAAATCGTTCGGGAAATGAGTTTACTCCCTGGGTACTTTCTTTGTATACATTCGACTATACGGGCCGAGCCCGGGATTTACGGGAAATCGCGGGTTTTCGGTTGCCGGCGATTAAACTGCTTTCATTCGGCGTCTCATCAAAAATGAAAACATTTTTGAAAACTACAAGTCTCATGGGTTTTAGTGGTGAAAAAATAATTTTAAAAATCGTTCGGGAAATGAGTTTACTCCCTGGGTACTTTCTTTGTATACATTCGACTATACGGGCCGAGCCCGGGATTTACGGGAAATCGCGGGTTTTCGGTTGCCGGCGATTAAACTGCTTTCATTCGGCGTCTCATCAAAAATGAAAACATTTTTGAAAACTACAAGTCTCATGGGTTTTAGTGGTGAAAAAATAATTTTAAAAATCGTTCGGGAAATGAGTTTACTCCCTGGGTACTTTCTTTGTATACATTCGACTATACGGCCGAGCCCGGGATTTACGGGAAATCGCGGGTTTTCGGTTGCCGGCGATTAAACTGCTTTCATTCGGCGTCTCATCAAAAATGAAAACATTTTTGAAAACTACAAGTCTCATGGGTTTTAGTGGTGAAAAAATAATTTTAAAAATCGTTCGGGAAATGAGTTTACTCCCTGGGTACTTTCTTTGTATACATTCGACTATACGGCCGAGCCCGGGATTTACGGGAAATCGCGGGTTTTCGGTTGCCGGCGATTAAACTGCTTTCATTCGGCGTCTCATCAAAAATGAAAACATTTTTGAAAACTACAAGTCTCATGGGTTTTAGTGGTGAAAAAATAATTTTAAAAATCGTTCGGGAAATGAGTTTACTCCCTGGGTACTTTCTTTGTATACATTCGACTATACGGGCCGAGCCCGGGATTTACGGGAAATCGCGGGTTTTCGGTTGCCGGCGATTAAACTGCTTTCATTCGGCGTCTCATCAAAAATGAAAACATTTTTGAAAACTACAAGTCTCATGGGTTTTAGTGGTGAAAAAATAATTTTAAAAATCGTTCGGGAAATGAGTTTACTCCCTGGGTACTTTCTTTGTATACATTCGACTATACGGGCCGAGCCCGGGATTTACGGGAAATCGCGGGTTTTCGGTTGCCGGCGATTAAACTGCTTTCATTCGGCGTCTCATCAAAAATGAAAACATTTTTGAAAACTACAAGTCTCATGGGTTTTAGTGGTGAAAAAATAATTTTAAAAATCGTTCGGGAAATGAGTTTACTCCCTGGGTACTTTCTTTGTATACATTCGACTATACGGCCGAGCCCGGGATTTACGGGAAATCGCGGGTTTTCGGTTGCCGGCGATTAAACTGCTTTCATTCGGCGTCTCATCAAAAATGAAAACATTTTTGAAAACTACAAGTCTCATGGGTTTTAGTGGTGAAAAAATAATTTTAAAAATCGTTCGGGAAATGAGTTTACTCCCTGGGTACTTTCTTTGTATACATTCGACTATACGGCCGAGCCCGGGATTTACGGGAAATCGCGGGTTTTCGGTTGCCGGCGATTAAACTGCTTTCATTCGGCGTCTCATCAAAAATGAAAACATTTTTGAAAACTACAAGTCTCATGGGTTTTAGTGGTGAAAAAATAATTTTAAAAATCGTTCGGGAAATGAGTTTACTCCCTGGGTACTTTCTTTGTATACATTCGACTATACGGGCCGAGCCCGGATTTACGGGAAATCGCGGGTTTTCGGTTGCCGGCGATTAAACTGCTTTCATTCGGCGTCTCATCAAAAATGAAAACATTTTTGAAAACTACAAGTCTCATGGGTTTTAGTGGTGAAAAAATAATTTTAAAAATCGTTCGGGAAATGAGTTTACTCCCTGGGTACTTTCTTTGTATACATTCGACTATACGGGCCGAGCCCGGGATTTACGGGAAATCGCGGGTTTTCGGTTGCCGGCGATTAAACTGCTTTCATTCGGCGTCTCATCAAAAATGAAAACATTTTTGAAAACTACAAGTCTCATGGGTTTTAGTGGTGAAAAAATAATTTTAAAAATCGTTCGGGAAATGAGTTTACTCCCTGGGTACTTTCTTTGTATACATTCGACTATACGGCCGAGCCCGGGATTTACGGGAAATCGCGGGTTTTCGGTTGCCGGCGATTAAACTGCTTTCATTCGGCGTCTCATCAAAAATGAAAACATTTTTGAAAACTACAAGTCTCATGGGTTTTAGTGGTGAAAAAATAATTTTAAAAATCGTTCGGGAAATGAGTTTACTCCCTGGGTACTTTCTTTGTATACATTCGACTATACGGGCCGAGCCCGGGATTTACGGGAAATCGCGGGTTTTCGGTTGCCGGCGATTAAACTGCTTTCATTCGGCGTCTCATCAAAAATGAAAACATTTTTGAAAACTACAAGTCTCATGGGTTTTAGTGGTGAAAAAATAATTTTAAAAATCGTTCGGGAAATGAGTTTACTCCCTGGGTACTTTCTTTGTATACATTCGACTATACGGGCCGAGCCCGGGATTTACGGGAAATCGCGGGTTTTCGGTTGCCGGCGATTAAACTGCTTTCATTCGGCGTCTCATCAAAAATGAAAACATTTTTGAAAACTACAAGTCTCATGGGTTTTAGTGGTGAAAAAATAATTTTAAAAATCGTTCGGGAAATGAGTTTACTCCCTGGGTACTTTCTTTGTATACATTCGACTATACGGCCGAGCCCGGGATTTACGGGAAATCGCGGGTTTTCGGTTGCCGGCGATTAAACTGCTTTCATTCGGCGTCTCATCAAAAATGAAAACATTTTTGAAAACTACAAGTCTCATGGGTTTTAGTGGTGAAAAAATAATTTTAAAAATCGTTCGGGAAATGAGTTTACTCCCTGGGTACTTTCTTTGTATACATTCGACTATACGGGCCGAGCCCGGGATTTACGGGAAATCGCGGGTTTTCGGTTGCCGGCGATTAAACTGCTTTCATTCGGCGTCTCATCAAAAATGAAAACATTTTTGAAAACTACAAGTCTCATGGGTTTTAGTGGTGAAAAAATAATTTTAAAAATCGTTCGGGAAATGAGTTTACTCCCTGGGTACTTTCTTTGTATACATTCGACTATACGGGCCGAGCCCGGGATTTACGGGAAATCGCGGGTTTTCGGTTGCCGGCGATTAAACTGCTTTCATTCGGCGTCTCATCAAAAATGAAAACATTTTTGAAAACTACAAGTCTCATGGGTTTTAGTGGTGAAAAAATAATTTTAAAAATCGTTCGGGAAATGAGTTTACTCCCTGGGTACTTTCTTTGTATACATTCGACTATACGGGCCGAGCCCGGATTTACGGGAAATCGGGGTTTTCGGTTGCCGGCGATTAAACTGCTTTCATTCGGCGTCTCATCAAAAATGAAAACATTTTTGAAAACTACAAGTCTCATGGGTTTTAGTGGTGAAAAAATAATTTTAAAAATCGTTCGGGAAATGAGTTTACTCCCTGGGTACTTTCTTTGTATACATTCGACTATACGGCCGAGCCCGGGATTTACGGGAAATCGCGGGTTTTCGGTTGCCGGCGATTAAACTGCTTTCATTCGGCGTCTCATCAAAAATGAAAACATTTTTGAAAACTACAAGTCTCATGGGTTTTAGTGGTGAAAAAATAATTTTAAAAATCGTTCGGGAAATGAGTTTACTCCCTGGGTACTTTCTTTGTATACATTCGACTATACGTGCCGAGCCCGGGATTTACGGGAAATCGCGGGTTTTCGGTTGCCGGCGATTAAACTGCTTTCATTCGGCGTCTCATCAAAAATGAAAACATTTTTGAAAACTACAAGTCTCATGGGTTTTAGTGGTGAAAAAATAATTTTAAAAATCGTTCGGGAAATGAGTTTACTCCCTGGGTACTTTCTTTGTATACATTCGACTATACGAGCCGAGCCCGGGATTTACGGGAAATCGCGGGTTTTCGGTTGCCGGCGATTAAACTGCTTTCATTCGGCGTCTCATCAAAAATGAAAACATTTTTGAAAACTACAAGTCTCATGGGTTTTAGTGGTGAAAAAATAATTTTAAAAATCGTTCGGGAAATGAGTTTACTCCCTGGGTACTTTCTTTGTATACATTCGACTATACGGGCCGAGCCCGAGATTTACGGGAAATCGCGGGTTTTCGGTTGCCGGCGATTAAACTGCTTTCATTCGGCGTCTCATCAAAAATGAAAAATTTTTGAAAACTACAAGTCTCATGGGTTTTAGTGGTGAAAAAATAATTTTAAAAATCGTTCGGGAAATGAGTTTACTCCCTGGGTACTTTCTTTGTATACATTCGACTATACGGCCGAGCCCGGGATTTACGGGAAATCGCGGGTTTTTGGTTGCCGGCGATTAAACTGCTTTCATTCGGCGTCTCATCAAAAATGAAAACATTTTTGAAAACTACAAGTCTCATGGGTTTTAGTGGTGAAAAAATAATTTTAAAAATCGTTCGGGAAATGAGTTTACTCCCTGGGTACTTTCTTTGTATACATTCGACTATACGGGCCGAGCCCGGGATTTACGGGAAATCGCGGGTTTTCGGTTGCCGGCGATTAAACTGCTTTCATTCGGCGTCTCATCAAAAATGAAAACATTTTTGAAAACTACAAGTCTCATGGGTTTTAGTGGTGAAAAAATAATTTTAAAAATCGTTCGGGAAATGAGTTTACTCCCTGGGTACTTTCTTTGTATACATTCGACTATACGGGCCGAGCCCGGGATTTACGGGAAATCGCGGGTTTTCGGTTGCCGGCGATTAAACTGCTTTCATTCGGCGTCTCATCAAAAATGAAAACATTTTTGAAACTACAAGTCTCATGGGTTTTAGTGGTGAAAAAATAATTTTAAAAATCGTTCGGAAATGAGTTTACTCCCTGGGTACTTTCTTTGTATACATTCGACTATACGGGCCGAGCCCGGGATTTACGGGAAATCGCGGGTTTTCGGTTGCCGGCGATTAAACTGCTTTCATTCGGTCTCATCAAAAATGAAAAATTTTTGAAAACTACAAGTCTCATGGTTTTAGTGGTGAAAAAATAATTTTAAAAATCGTTCGGGAAATGAGTTTACTCCCTGCTACTTTCTTTGTATACATTCGACTATACCGGGATTTACGGGAAATCGCGGGTTTTCGGTTGCCGGCGATTAAACTGCTTTCATTCGGCGTCTCATCAAAAATGAAAACATTTTTGAAAACTACAAGTCTCATGGGTTTTAGTGGTGAAAAAATAATTTTAAAAATCGTTCGGGAAATGAGTTTACTCCCTGGGTACTTTCTTTGTATACATTCGACTATACGGGCGAGCCCGGATTTACGGGAAATCGCGGTTTTCGGTTGCCGGCGATTAAACTGCTTTCATTCGGCGTCTCATCAAAAATGAAAACATTTTTGAAAACTACAAGTCTCATGGGTTTTAGTGGTGAAAAAATAATTTTAAAAATCGTTCGGGAAATGAGTTTACTCCCTGGTACTTTCTTTGTATACATTCGACTATACGGGCCGAGCCCGGGATTTACGGGAAATCGCGGGTTTTCGGTTGCCGGCGATTAAACTGCTTTCATTCGGCGTCTCATCAAAAATGAAAACATTTTTGAAAACTACAAGTCTCATGGGTTTTAGTGGTGAAAAAATAATTTTAAAAATCGTTCGGAAATGAGTTTACTCCCTGGGTACTTTCTTTGTATACATTCGACTATACGGGCCGAGCCCGGATTTACGGGAAATCGCGGTTTTCGGTTGCCGGCGATTAAACTGCTTTCATTCGGCGTCTCATCAAAAATGAAAATATTTTTGAAAACTACAAGTCTCATGGGTTTTAGTGGTGAAAAATAATTTTAAAAATCGTTCGGAAATGAGTTTACTCCCTGGGTACTTTCTTTGTATACATTCGACTATATGGGCCGAGCCCGGGATTTACGGGAAATCGCGGGTTTTCGGTTTCCGGCGATTAAACTGCTTTCATTCGGCGTCTCATCAAAAATGAAAATATTTTTGAAAACTACAAGTCTCATGGGTTTTAGTGGTGAAAAAATAATTTTAAAAAATCGTTCGGGAAATGAGTTTACTCCCTGGGT
>JASGCC010002656.1:0-27390 GCA_030067915.1 Hydractinia echinata
TTTTTGTTGCACCTGCTTATATTTTTAAATGTTTTGTTTCAACGGGTATAAATATGAAGTAATGCAGACTGTGAGCAACCTTGATCCCAGGTTTTTTTTCTCTTTTTTGCCGTCCGTTATAAAAAAGGGACAAAGAGCCGAGGTTGGATTGTGAGTTCAAATTACTATGTTGTATGTTTTTGTTTGGTATCCCTTACATGCATTCAATGAGAGATTTAGTGGATTCTTCCACGGGAATTTGGCTAGTCTATATAATAATACAGAGAGTGTGTGTGTGTCTGTAACAGGCAAAGTGGATATCTCCATTTTCTTTGATGTTGTGAAAAAGTTATGTCTAATTTGTTAATCTTTCTGATGTTACGGCACAACGTCAATGCATTTAGACTGGCGTCAATGCGTCTAATAAGATTGGTGAGGCCATCACATGCACTTAAAACTTTGAGGTTAAATAACTTGGAAACAGGATGGTGACGTCAGTCATTTTTCACCGCGTAGGTAACTAGGGACAACCTGGGACCAAATTGGGTAAGTTTCCCCAAAACTTGTTTCCCGAATCTGTTTCTGAATGAACAGGTTAATGACGTTATCAGAAAACCTTTAAACCCCAATATCTCTGCAACAGTTTGTCAAAAGTACACGATCCTTTACATTTTCTTGATCAGCATTTCAAGATCTATACGATGAATTTTACTTTGGCAGGTCTTTATATATCTGCTTTGGCATTCATCAAAAGCACACGATTTCTATACATTATTTAGATCAGACTTTCAAGCTCTACACGATAGAGGCAACGGGTAAACAAATTTCCGTAAAAAGGTTTTTTGTGTATTGACGGGTCCTTGCAGACGTTATCAAAAATTCAAGTGATGTTTCTTTTTGCCATTGTTCTCCTGCCTAAGTGGATTTTTTTGTATAATAATAATATATTTGAACAACAAGCACATATACACCACATCATATTATAGAGTTCCTTACACAATGAAATTTGTGCTACAGTATATGTCATATAAAATATGTGTGGAGTATTCTGTGCCTGAAAACAGTGCATTTGATCTTAACTCCACGTGCTCAAACTATAAAAAGTGCCAAAACGCAAAACAGCAAACATAAAAGCAAAAATTTGCATTTATCAACAAAAAAACTTTTGTTACTTCTCTCACAAACAGGTTGAACAAACATGAAAACAGAAAAAAACTTAGGGTAGGAAACCATACAAAGAACAAGCAAAAAAATGTGATTTTGTAGTCGAGACCTCTAATTTCATAATTGTGGATTACTTTTTCCATTGTTTTCATATGTGTTCATAAATTCTATATGTTTTATATAAAATTCTTCATGTATTGAAAACGAACAACAAAAGTGGCAAACCTATTGGTCTACAGGAAAGGTTAGTAGTTAGCTTGCGATATTTAGAAATGATTAATATAATACAAAACTCTTGAGTTATTTCTTTATTTTCCTAACACTAGGGAATGGTATTTTAATGCGATCATATTGCTTATAAACATGATTACTCTGCAATAATTAAGTGCAAATAGTGTCAATAAAATGATAATTAAAAATCTCTCCATCGTAGACGAAATATATTTAAGAGAGAATGAATTGAACTTTATCAGATTAACAAGTTTAATGTGTAAAATCATAAAATTTCCTCACACAAATCTCGGTACATGAAATTACAATTATCCACAAACCAGATTTAAAATCAAATGTTGTAGAACTCGATAATAACAACAAATATCTTCAACATATTGCATCCAACAAAAACACATCCCCTGCTTCTCTCAGTTACTCTCAAAAAGTATTTTCAAATTTGTGTCATCTACATAATGAGAACAACTGTCGGTAGGATTGTCAGTGAAACATAGTTGGAATGAAAAAAGGTGCAAGTTTGAACAAAGATGAAGTTTAAAAATGTATTTAACACTATTGACAGAAAACATGGATTTATGCAAGCATGGCCGCATTGTTTTTTCATTGTTTTTTTTCAATTACAAAGTCTCTTAACATTGTTTTGTTGGCGTTTTGTTATGCAAAGTACAAAATATAAGTGTGTATGCCAAATAAAGACTGACTAGTTAAATTTCCCTGAAGTAAATAAAGGCTTCTTCGTTCGTTTTTGTTGGTGGTGATGCTTTTGGCATCAACATGTCCTACCCTTTACAAAATATATCACTTGATTAAACAGTAGTATCAACAATCGGCCAAGAGGGGTAAAACTTTTCGGCAATGCTTCCAGTTGTTTTATTCTACTTTATTGTCCAATACATGCGAACCTAAAAACTTTCACATCAATGACAAAACCAGTTTTAGCTCTACTTAATACCTTGTCATAGGTTGACAGTTATTTTTAATCCTTCTAAAAAAATTATGAAACAAAATAATTAATTAGGAAAGATATGAAAACGAAATCTTTATGTTATCATATGGTAAAATGGTAAAACAGCCACACCAGATTCTTCTTGTGAAAATATTTGCATTGATGGGAAAATTTCACGGATTTACCATCTCCACTTTCCACAAAATTCACTTTACAGAACCAAACACTCTACGACCTTGAAAGGTTTGCAAAATCGAGAATTGAGGCATGCCGACTTCAGCAAATATTAGTACCACTTAACATTTTAGACCTAACAAATAACGTGTGGCCTAGTGGTTATGAAGTTTCGCTTCGTAATCACAAGGTCTGTGGTTTGGTCCACAGTTTAGCAAGTACCTTTACATTCATGTCAGGGAAATTGGGTGTATACCTAACGCATACATTCAAAACACAGGACCCACATTGATAACAGTATTTCCAACACTGGCTATATCCTGTATAAATAATTTATCCTAAGTCCTAAATCCATTGTAAACATAACAATGCTTGTCACTTCTGTACAACCAGTTCTTGAATTATATTGGACCTATCCAATACATATACATATAAATTGTCCTGTGTCTGTCTGTCCGTTACTAGCTTTTCTTAGAATTGGATCATTAGTTTTTCTGATTTTTTGAATAAAGATAGAGAACAATAGATCTTCGAATGTGACGAAGTCAGTTTCTTTTAGAAAAAAATCTTGTTGGCTCAAAAATGGCAGATTTATGTGCAAAATGAGCAAAAATAATTTAAAAATAAGGTTTTTACGACATTTCTCAGGATTGGATTATTAGTTTATTCTGTTTTTTTTTGCTCAAAAATAGAGAACAATTGCCCCTTAATGTGACGAAGTCAGTCTTTTGAGAATTTGAGCCCAATAAGAGCAGATTCATGGGCAAAGTGAGTCAAAACTCGAAAATTCGAAAAATTGAAAGGTCGCACTGCATGGAAAGTGGAGCAATTATACCACAACTAATAAATAATAACTTAATGGTAATCTTGTAACAAAATAACTTTATTCAGAATTCTCTGTTTACAAGCTACTCTGTTTACAATAGTTTATTAATATTTTGTTTCTTTCTTATGCACACAAAAATAAACCGAGAAGAAAAAAAAGCTATTGTGTTACTATATTTACTTGTGGGACTTGGAACTAAAAAACTCTAGTCTGCTGCCCTTTGCCTTTTGGTAAAGTTAATTTTGAGGTCTTTCCACTCTTGCTTTCTGTGTTCTGGTAATGATCTTAGAGAAATTATCTACGTAAACTATTGGTAACATCAATACCACCTATGGGAGTTTTTCCAGTCTAGTTTTACTGGTCTGATCCATTATAATGTAAGTTGCAAGCAAATTCTAAGAATATCAAGATCTGGCTTGATATGATGTTTATGGTAAAAAAGACTCTCTCATTCTCAACACTTGTGCGAAATTTTATTTTTTATTTGCTGTAGTGATGTCAATTTAATTATTTTTATCCACTTAATTCACTAGCCTGCTCTTCATCGTAACTTTAAACTTTTTAAAACCTTCCAAGGAACGTGAGGTAACTAAGTCCGTAATAAGCCAGAATTTATGGCACCTAAAAAGTCAAAAAAAATTGTTTCTGAAAAGTCAGGAATATCAAGGAACTAAGTTAGTTCAGGAAAAGCCAGGGAAAAATTTGGAGGAATGTGATAATTATTAGGTGAGTGTTGCTGTGTATTTGTCATTCACTCTTTGTTTCAGTTTATTGATAATCATTTCCTCATCTCTTAATTGTATATACTAGTCGGTGGCCCGTGGAAAAATCCACGGGATCGCATGTTCTTTCTATACCACATTGCTTGCGTCTCGCTACTTGCGGTACCATTTTGCGTGACAGACAGACAGACGTATACGGGTATTATAATATAGATGTTGGGCTTTGACAAAGATTTGATTCTTCTTAAAGGTTACCTCCCGCGAAAAATAAAGTTAATTGCATATGACTCTTTCATATGCAATTAACTTTATTTTTCTTGAAAGGTTGTCTAGGGATTTGAATATTTTTTTAAAAATTCTTGATTGGTTCTTTAGAATTTGGACTAAGAAGATTCACTAATTATGCATGATGTCATGAGTTAGCTCTGCAAGGGTGTTATATTTAACATTTTTGACAAGCAAGTTAAAAATGTTTTCTGGCCGTTTACTTTGACGCGCTTTGAACATTTTACATAAATTTCAATATTTAGTTACCATAGTTATGCTCAATGCTAACTCAACTTTTAAGACAAATATCTCGAGAACGGATAAAGATTTTTCAAAAAAATAAAAAGATTTCCAGGAACTTTCAAAGATCTTTCCTATGTGCTCAACTGGTAACCTTTAAGTTGCACTAAACTAAACTAGTAAAGGAAAACAATGTTTTTTTCACATTCGAAATTCAGGAAACATTGGGAAAGTGCTACAAATCCTGGAGCTCTTAAACATCACTTGATCAAATAGTTTTTTCTTGTTATGAGAGTGTATAATCACAAACTTCATGTATTTTGTTTTCAAGTCATATGCATGTGATGACTGGTGATCTTCGATGACAATGATTAATTTAACGGATTAGTGGTGTCATTGTGTTCCAGTTTATAATGTTTGGTGACCAAACCACTGCTATCTTTAAATTTATTTATACTGCATATATTTTTTAGGGGATGACGAGTTTAATGCTGTTAGAAAATCGTATGAAAAAACTGTGGAAGCTTATGCTAGCTTGGGAGTTCTGAAATTTTATATAGGTAAGCAAAATTTAATGATAGCTCAAAACATTTTAATGTTGTCATTTTAAACCTTCTTTAATAAGTCCCAATTCTGGTATTTTAACACAACAAAGATTTTTAACAATTTTGCTTGGAAGTCAGTATCATTTCTGACTTTCAGTCACAACCAGCAGTCGTGAAGAAACTGCCAGCTAAAACTACTTTTTTTTGTTCTTTTTTAAATATGCATTTGTGATTATGATTATCTTCAACGTAAACAAGAGTCTAGATAAGTCTTATAAGTACGGAAAATTTAAAATGTTCATTGAATTTTTAGACGACCTCAAAATTCCTTGAATTACGGTGATGCGGTGCTTGCTCTTTAAAAATGTTCTTGAATCTTCTACAATTGTTTAAAAATGTTCTTGAATCTTCTACAATTGTTTAAAAATGTTCTTGAATCTTCTACAATTGTTTAAAAATGTTCTTGAATCTTCTACAATTGTTTAAAAATGTTCTTGAATCTTCTACAATTGTTTAAAAATGTTCTTGAATCTTCTACAATTGTTTAAAAATGTTCTTGAATCTTCTACAATTGTTTAAAAATGTTCTTGAATCTTCTACAATTGTTTAAAAAGTTGGCCACTTTGTGGTTATTTTATTGAGATAAAGATTTTATGGTTGATAACTGCCTTTTCCTTTAGAAGGCAAAGTAAAATGAAATTTAAGTCAGTCATTTTTTCTTTGTTTGTTCAGCTAGGGAAAAAAATGGAATAATTGTAAAGAAGATTTGGGCTTTAGGAAAGCAGTGTGTTTTTAGGGTCAAATTTATAGCACTCACAGGGTTCATACGCCTCCTCAAAACTCCTCAAATCGCCTCTAGTAGATTTTAACAACTTCCACCTTAAATCTCCTCAATTTTAATTTTACAACCCTACCACATGTTTTTTATTTTCAGAATTATGGAATTGCTACATTCGAACAGCAGTAATTTCTTCACTCGTGAAATCACCTTAAAAATCTCCTCAAATATTCTCAATTTTTTATGAAAATGCCGTCGTCTTCTCCAAAAAAACTTTAGAATTCTCGTGAAAATACCTCAACTCTTCTCAGATTTTTGGTAAGCCTGACTAAAAGGAGGAATGTTTTCGGCATCTTTGTTATAACAGTTACGTAAATAGCGGATAAATCAAAATTTGTATATGCTTTTGTTAGTTTGGTTGAAGTCAGCTGCTGGAGAGACCGAAACCAGTCTTCCAGTTTGTAAATAACTTTTGATTTTAATTTTCTCTTTTTTGGAAAGCAGAATTGATACATTCTGATCGCTATCCTCTAGGTAACAGCAATGCATTGGGGTTATTTGTTTTTTATCACGGGATGTTCGTCCATTGGAAAAATCAGTGGTACAGAGATTTACCGAATTAGCAGTTGTTCCTATGTGTCACTTCAAGAAGCAACAGACGTGGATATTCGCATCGGCGATGTACAAAAGCTTTTAATGTCTGGCTGTTTTTACTTTGCTGTTGATCTATCAGAAGACCATGAAAAGACGTTTGTGCTTAACATGTCGGCACAGAGGCAAAACCTCTCACAAAAAAGTCACGATCACAGATTCTTTTGGTATTATTTTAATTGTGTTAGATCTTTTGTAGATCTGCTGTCTTAGTATTTTATTGCTGGTTATACTAAGAACTGTATTGACACATTCGTTATATGTTTTGCACTTTTGTGTTCATCAAGTGCATTACATGTTTAATGTTGTGTCGAAAATAAAAGTAACAAAACACACGCCTCAGGCTGGTGCACAGTTACAAAAAAGTGATGTGAGATTTTATGTGTTGTCATCCCAAGAAAGTAGGTTTTAAATATTTTCTCCGCCGCGTCGGACCATGGTGGGTTACTAAAAATGGTCTTACATCTTTAAAAACATCTTTAGAGTACAGAATTCTATAGAATGTAAATATATAATTATGAAAGCAGGGTTTTTTCTTCTATCAATGTAAAAGAGAAACACAAAAATACATTGTTTCATGAACTGGTGTCTTCACTACTTAATCCACGTTTAGGGCTTCTCAGATAATTGGTCTCTGTTAAAAGTCATCATATAAATCCCTCATATAAATGTTTTACACATTCAGGAATTATGGAATGCATACTCATTTTAAACGGTTTGGAATTGATTGTGAAAAACTGTTTGTTCGGATCATGTGCGGAGGTGTGGAAATTCGAACAATTTACGTTGGTGCACAGCAAGCTAAAGTATGTTTGATCTCACGCTTGAGCTGTGAACGAGCTGGTACAAGGTTTAATGTGCGAGGAACTAATGATGATGGACACGTGGCAAATTTCGTGGAAACTGAGCAGGTAGCTCATTTTTGTTTATTTTTATCTGTCTGTCTGTCTGTCTGTCTGTCTGTCTGTCTGTCTGTCTGTCTGTCTGTCTGTCTGTCTGTCTGTCTGTCTGTCTGTCTGTCTGTCTGTCTGTCTGTCTGTCTGTCTGTCTGTCTGTCTGTCTGTCTGTCTGTCTGTCTGTCTGTCTGTCTGTCTGTCTGTCTGTCTGTCTGTCTGTCTGTCTGTCTGTCTGTCTGTCTGTCTGTCTGTCTGTCTGTCTGTCTGTCTGTTTTATAATTTGCTTTATACCTTTAGTTTGTTGTGATTGATGACAGTGTCACTTCTTTTATTCAAACACGAGGATCTGTGCCATTGTTTTGGGAGCAGCCTGGTGTCCAGGTGGGTTGTTTACGAAAGCAGAATATCAATACAGTCTCCACCAGTAGTTACAAATGCGCCTTTTAGATGATACACACTCAAATATTTGTAGCGGACGTCAGGCTGAGGATATTCGGTTATTTTTTTAGATTTGCATCCTAAAAATGTTAACTGTTGTTGAAGAAAGCTTACATAGGTTCTAATGGTCGCTTTACAAATACTACATGAAGGTTTAATTCAATGTTTTAATGCTTTAATTTTTTCTTCTCAACTTCTACAAAGGTTGGTGTACATAAGATAAAAATGAGTCGTGGCTTTGAAGCGTCGACACCAGCATTTGAAAGACATATTTTAAATTTAAAGAACTTGTACGGCTATCAGTTGTTGATAAATCTGCTCGGTAGAAAGGAAGGAGAAGCCATCTTGAGCGCAGCGTACAGAGAACACTTAAAAAAATCTAGTCACAGTTTTGACACACACATGGTGGAGTTCGATTATCACAGACACTGTGGAGGAGGGAAATATGACAACATCAAGGTTCTAATGAAGCAGGCCAAACCTTCCCTAACAAATTTTAGTTTTTATTCAAATGTTAGAGGTGAAGTTAGCAGGTAAAGTTTTATCGTGTTTATTTCTTTAACAGGACAAAGTTATCTTCTCTTTCCTTAAAATGTTCTTGCGTGTCTCCAAGCTGAAAAACGTTGTAACAGTAAGTTGCAATAGAATACACTTCTCCATTTGCTTTATACGATTCCATTCCATCTCGAGTATTTACTTTAATTAATAGTGCTTTGGATTTATTTCAATTTTCTGTTGTTTATTTTTCCAGTTCACAAATTGGCACTTTTCGTACAAATTGCATTGATTGTCTCGACCGAACGAACGCTGTCCAGACTGAGATTGGTTTGCATGTAAGAAATTGTTTATTCTATTTTTGGAATTTATACTGGTGTCCAGTTATATTTACAGAATTCTTTTGCAACATAGATGCTAGCACAACAATTGAATAGCATTGGCATATCTGACAGTCAGTCGGTTTCTCGCTTCCACGAGGCACTAAAAAGCATGTGGCAGTTGAACGGTGACCATATTAGTCGCATCTACTCAGGAACTGGAGCGATGGAGTCTGGGACGAAAGGAACGGTTAGTTGTAAATACATAGTATTGTTCTGTTTTCGTGGTTTGTTTTGTTAAGTTTTCAACAAAATAGAAATTAGCTCTCAGTTTACGAACAACACTGAAGTAACTAATGCGAGTTGCCATCTACTTAGTACGCGCCTGCACTAAATGACTAAACTTCCCATACTCGTTAGTAATTTCTTCTTATTTGTGTAGATTGCCAGTAAACTTCATGATGGGGCTGTATCTGTAAAGAGAACTATTCGCAACAATTTCTTTGACGGAAGCAAACAGGAAGCAATCGACATTCTTTTGTTGGGGAATATCTTTGTTGGCAGTATTGGCGAACGTGCTAGAGCGTTGCTTGGAAGGTCGTTTTTACATTGTAAGCAGAAAATTTAAATTGTTTTAATACCTTGCATACTTTTAAAAATGTATAATAAACTCGTCAGTCATGGGGTACACATTATTATGTGAGAAACCGAATTAGAGGTCTAAATGCAGAGTTTTTTTTAATTCTGCAATTCTTAAAAGTTAAAATATGTTTTAATGTGGTTTTATAAATCCATGTTTTATATATACCCGTTCATACCACAGTAAAACTTGTTTTAATTAATCAACCTGTCGAGGTTGTTTAATTCGTGTTTTAGGTGTAACCTAGCTATCAGATAGATTCTTCATAAACTTTATTCATGGTTCTGACCAGAGGATATTTCTCACTCCTTTCAAAAAAGCTTTAGGTCAGGATTTCTGAGCATACTGAATTTTAATTTTGATCGTGGCAAATGTGTTTTGAACTTTAGGTGTGAATGGTACATTTAAAACCCGAGTTTTAATGAAAACCAGTTTAAGTAAACCAATTTTGTTAGGTATTGAATTGGGTATTAGATTTCATCCTAAACATAATAATGTGTTTGCTAATCTACAAACTTGTGAAAGAAGTTTGAGTGTCTAATTAAAAGTTGTGTCAAATAGCAGATAGGTAATTATATTCACTTTCTGTTGAACAGAAATATGATAGGATTTTAAGGTATAGATATATCGGCTTTGTCTACACTCGTATGGCATGGGTCGAGCCTTAGCTGTGGTAGTAGCACTTGCTAAACACATTCGTGTCTCGTGTGCCTACGTGCTTTGCGTGTCAAAGTTCTTTGCGTGTCATAGTTGTGCTTTGCGTGCTTTAATGCTTTGCGTACCAACGTGTCTCACGTGTCTATGTGTCATAGTTCTTTGCGTGCCATAGTTCTTTGCGTGCCGTAGTGCTTCACGTGTCATAGTACTTCACGTGTTATAGTTCTTTGCGTGCCATAGTGCTTCACGTGTCATAGTACTTCACGTGTCATAGTTCTTTGCGTGCCATAGTGCTTCACGTGTCATAGTACTTCACGTGTTATAGTTCTTTGCGTGCCATAGTGCTTCACGTGTCATAGTACTTCACGTGTTATAGTTCTTTGCGTGTCATAGTGCTTCACGTGTCATAGTACTTCACGTGCCATAGTACTTTGCGTATCATAGTTCTGTGCGTGTAATAGTTCTTTGCGTGCCATAGTGCTTTGCGTGCTTTAAGTCCCCTCCTTATACGTGGCGTGGTTTTTGATGTTCCCTTGTGTTTCAGGTATTTGCAATAAAGAACGTATAAATAAATACGGTAAAATGAAAAGTAGGCACATATAAGGTTAAGACAAGCGTTCGGCTTTTATCAAGCTACACGCAAAGAATTTTGATATTTAGATACAATTTTTGCTTTAGTGTGAATACCCTGTTTCTGCACAACTCGTTTGGTTTAAATAATTGATTAAGTGAGTACTTTAAAAGAATTGAACTTTCGCAAGTTCAAAACCGTGAAAACAAAGAAAAAAAATTTCACAAAAGACAACGAAACATATTTTTAAGATATGATATCTTAAAAAAAATGTTTTAGATATGAAGTGCACGCTTTTGTAAGGACGTTCTTTGCTTGCTTTTTATTCATCTTTTATTATTTCTGCTGCAACGAAGAAAATTTAGTCACTTTGACAAAATTTAATTACTTTTGTTTTACTGATAAGGTATTGGCTCGGCTAATTTCACTGCATTCGTGTCTGCATTTCTAAATATAAAATTGTCATGCAAATGGAATCGTTTTTTCTATGGATTATTGGCATGGTGCAAAAGTTAAGACTCCGATGTGGAAACAACAGCGACCTTACGCAAAGAGGATGGCAGTTTAGACGACGGTAACATGGGTACTGGGCACGAGAACAGCAACCGTCGTCCTGAAGTATGACCTTACGCAGAGAGACTTAAAAATATATATTTCATTTTTACTAACCTTTATTAAGAAATCAGAAAGCATGCATGTCAAAAGATGAAAAACAAATCGCAAAGAAATCTTGTTTTTGGAAGCTAATTTCTTGTTAAAAACATCTTACACAGACAAGAAAACATTGTTAAATTGTTGTTTAGATGTCAATTTAAGCATGTTTCATTACTACTACTATTCATCGAATTATTTATTCTAAAATATACCATCAGGTCCAGGAGAAAATAATTATTCTGTTATAACAATAATCAAGGGGGAAGTTCAAGGCGGGTTGATCACTAAAGACACATAAAATAGAGACACGTAGATACGAAAGCCACGTAAAGGACTAAGGCACGGAAAGCATGTAGGCACGTGAACACGCGAAGCACGTAGTTTGACAAACTCCTGTGCATCGAACCATCGTCCTTATCATTACGAAGCGAATTTTCTAACGACTTGGCCACACGTAAATCTTTTCGCAACAAAAAGCAAGACTTTTCATCAGAACGAAATGACGGACCATCAGAACGATAGGACGTACCATCAGAACGATGGGATGTACCATCAGAACGATATGATGTACCATCAGAACGATAGGACGTACCATAAGAACGATGGATGTACCATCAGAACGATAGGACGTGCCATCAGAACGATAGCACGTTCCATCAGGACGATAGGACGTACCATCAGAACGATAGATATTGATTAATCAACCTTTCTTGCTGTAGCATCACCAACCATCCTTCATGATCTGTGTCTACAATATGAGAAGTTCACCACAACTAAAGAAATTCGTATCTCCGTGGGCACGTGGAATGTGAATGGAGGAAAACACTTCCGCAGTATTGCTTATAAGCATCAGTCAATGCATGATTGGCTGGTTGACTATTACAAGCTTGCTCCTGAAGGTATTGTGGACGCTAAAGAAGACTTCACAAAGCCAACTGATATATTTGCTATTGGTTTTGAAGAGCTTGTGGATCTAAACACAAGCAATATTTTGTCTACAAGGTAACTATATTGCATAGACTAGTAAATTTCATGCACTACACATATCAGGTATAATTATATTTTGACGAGTTTTATAATACGACTACTTGTTATGTATATAGTTCTGTGCAGAAAAAGGAGTGGGGTTCAAAATTGCAGCAGATAATTTCAAGAGATAATCCTTATGCATTGGTAACAGCTGAACAGCTTGTCGGGGTGTGTTTGTTCGTGTTTGCGAGAGTACAGCATGTACCATTTATTAGGTTCGTTATGAGTTCTTATTTTTAGTTGAGTATTCCGGACAAATGACAAGCTTTTTTAGCCCAAGATTTGGATTCTTTTCCTTTTATTCAAACAGGAAAAATTCTACTCTGTTATTCCCAATTGCTGTTACATTATTAGATTCGATCAATTTTTCACCTTTTAGGGATGTTGCAGTAAGCGCGGTTAAGACTGGCATGAAAGGTAACGCGGGAAACAAAGGTGCTGTCGGGATACGCATGTTGCTTCATTCTACGTCATTTTGTTTTGTGTGTGGTCACTTTGCTGCTGGACAAAGTAACTTTCTAGAAAGAAACAACAATTATCATGATATCTCCAAACGAATGATATTCCCCATGGTAAGACCATACACAATTTTTTTAACACTCTCATATCAATAGAGAAAGGGTTGCGGAGCGGGGGACAGGATCGCCTAGGTTCGCAGGCGAAAACCCTTTCCCGACAGTATATTGCTAAATTTTCTTGTGATGAACTAAAACCTTCTTGTTTAATATAAAATTTTATTTTCCATTAATGAAATTGATGATGATGTGTGCTATGAGGATAGAACTGTATGCAATTCTTCCCTTTTTTTCAAAGATTTGCTGTTGTCCTCAATATAGCTGCTATGTAGCTAGCTATAGATGCAAGATAATTATGTTTTTCCTAGCCCTGTCCAGGATTCGAACCCGGATTTCTCATTTGCAAGAGTGTCATAGCCATTTGACAAACAGGGCATGAATGCATACATGATTTTACAGTTGTGGACGATTGTAGCTATTTAATGGTACTTTCCTAATCGGAGCAGAATTATCTCATTGTGCAGTATGTGTATGACTATTTTTTTAAGCTAGATACATAGCTAATTTTATGCCGGCCAAGTAGCCAGTTTTATGCCAGTTAAGTAGCTAGTTTTATGCTAGTTAAGTACCTAGTTTGTGCTGCTAAAAGTAGCTAATTTTATTTGGCAATTTCATGCTAGCTAGCTAGCCAATTTGGTAGTTCTATGCTACATATGTGGGTAGTTATTTGCTAGCTAGCTTTAGGTGTTAGTGAGGCTGAGAAGAGGTTTATTAAATGTAAAAAATAGTGATATACTAGCTAGCTATGAATACTCTTTCTTCGTTTTCTTGAAAATGTCTTTTCGTCCGTTTTCTGCTTGACACCATCTCACCAAAAAACAAGAAACACTCCATCGCTTTGCTCCTTATAATAACACGTCTTGCTTATTAAAAACTGCACCAGAGACTGACCATATTAAATTGCTGGATTACTGTGATTTTTGAGCCAAATTTTGATATTTTGGATATATAGTGGTATAGTGCGGAAATCCTATATACTCTCTACCGTATCTACTTTTTACTTATATTTGACTATTATAATAAGGAAATGCTCCGCAAAAGGTGAAGCGACAGTCACTCTATTACTCTGTTCAGGGGTATACAGGGACCATGGGAGCCTAGACGACGGCAAAAATGCTTGGGTCCCAAGTCATAAAACTGGTATCAACGATGTCTTTCATATTACAATAAAAATCATGCCTTAAGTGGTGTCCGTGGATAAGGCTCTCACGATACCTAGCCTGCTGACTAATCATTTAAAAGTGATGATGTAAATCAATTTTCCAGTGTCTTGCTAACTTCCTATTTCTTTTTGTCTCAATGCAGGGTTCTACGTTGGATTCGCATGATTATGTGTTTTGGTGTGGCGATTTCAATTATCGCATCGACCTTCCTAACGCAGAAGTAAAAGAAATGGCAAAAGAAATGCGATGGCCTGAACTGCTTGCTAATGATCAGTTAATTGTACAGAAATCAGATTCGAAAGTATGTATGCGTTTGTTACACATTCCATAACGTGAAAGGAATGCCCATGTTTACTTCTCTTTTCCTTAATTGAATGACCATACTGTATCTAGGTGTTTCCAGCGTTTCAAGAAGGTCCGATTAATTTTCCTCCGACATACAAGTTTGATTTGTTCTCGGACGATTATGACACCAGCGAAAAGTTCCGCACTCCAGCGTGGACAGACAGGGTGTTATGGAGGAGAGCAGAACATGCGAAGGAGGACGAAGATTCGGATGAAGGTTGGCGCATTTTTAAGCAGCGTTGTATTCATATGTTTGACAAGCAGATTAACAGCAGGTTTCTTGCATTTTTAGATATACCTCCCGAGTGGAAAGAGGATCGAAAACAAGCATTGAACGTTGTATTCAATCCCGGGCGTTGTATCTATTATGGAAAAGCAGACCTCAAAACATCTGATCATAGGTGGGCAAGCCTTTTTATTCAGCGGAAACATGCGTTATCAAACGCGTAAAGCTTGTTTAAAAATTGCATGCGTCATATGTATTAATCTCAGATTCCTTCTTTCCCAGAACAATGTTTTTACATTTAGACCGGTGATAGCGTCGATAGATGTTGAAGTGGAGCGCGCACAAGGAAGTAAGTTGAACGATATACATCGCGACGTTTTAAAATCGTACGGACCGTCCGATCCAACTGTTATTATCCAATTGGAGTATGATGATGACGTTGCAGAAGTTAACATGGAAGAACTGATTGAAATGTTCGAGGAACATGGAAATATTGTTCTAATCAGGTAAGTGTTGGAACAATTTTGCATGGTGATCTGCTAAGTATTTATTTCGTTATCTTCTAGTTCAACTTCTTCGCAACATATTTACAATTAAAAGATAGTGATATCTATCGGATTGGTCCTTTTGTTTTAGAGTGGTGGATGACGCATTGATTGTCACGTTCGATAGTGGAGAAAGCGCCTTAGAATCATTGACATTAGACGGGGAATATGTAGGTTGCTATGACGTAGGCCAGTAAAGTAGTATGATTGTTTGTACTTTGTTTGTTGTCTGTTTTAGATAGGCGATATAAGAATATCGGTTTACTTAAGATCTACAGACATATTGGAACAAGCTGAACACCACCGTTATGTCGATGGTTTATGACGATGTGTCTATTAACGACGAAAGCGGCGATGATGTATTCAATTTTCGACAACGGAAGATGTCCGAGATACTCTCCACCACACTCAACAGTAGTGGAATTTTACTTGAACCGGAGAAGATCAACGAGCAAAAAGATTTTCTAGAAGATTTTGTTGAGGAAGGCGACGAATCTGTCGAGAGTGAAGATGAAGTGATCATGGATGAAGAGGAAGTCGAGAAGCTCAGAAAAGAACGTATGTTGCAAATGGTAAGAGGAAAATATTAATTTTAGACAGGAGTGTCGTCTAGAAGTGAAACGTAGAGAATGCGCTCTCATGTGTTATTCACACGAAGATGCGTACTTACGTGATGCATGAACTAACACTTGGTAAAGTGAGCTTATTGCTTATATTATCGAGAACACGTTTAAATCACTTGAGTTTGTGTGGCCATTCTACACGATATCGTAGCAAAATATTTATAAGGCCAGCTTAATACAAAAAATCATGAATATTAAACCATGGGGGAGAGCGCCACTTGTTAAAAGGATTCCAGCAGTGGATTCTATTGCAAAGAAGGACATCACATGGAAAACTGGACAATTCACATTTAGAAAAAAATGTGAACAACGAAAGTCTGTTTACCTGACAGGAGCCTTCCTACATGTCTCGTTTAAGTTTTTTTTCACGCAAAGCATGTGTGTAAATTAACTGCTGCTCTAAATTCGTGCAGATGGAAAAAATGTGCGAATGCTGATGGGTTTTTTTCCTAAAGTTCAACGAGAAAGTCCAAATTCTCATTAACACAAACAGGGAAAAATCTGGAAAACTAGAAGTTTTTCGCGTAAGGTAGACTTGCTATTAATAAGTTGATAAGCATTTTTTGTATCCATCGATGATTGTAGAATAACTATATTAGTGAAAAGTTACAAAAACATTTTGTTGATTTAGGATAGCGATGAAGAGGAGGAATTAAGTGTTAAAAGTGATTCAACTTCTGTCAAGGTGGAAACACTCAACGAAGGGAGTAGGCCAGAAAAACCAGGTAGGCCTAAAAAACCTAATGGTCCAGTTGTACCTAAAACAACTGGCAAGCAAGGGAATGAAGTAGTGGTTGAAAAAAGTACAGAAGAGGATCCTATAAATATTTCTGCAAAATGTAAACCAGAAAAAACCAGCTCGACCAGTTAAATCATTGACCACTCAACCGCTGCGACCTCGACCACCTCCGCCTAAAACAAACAACAAGAATACGCCTGCCGTAGAACCCGACAGAAATATGGTAAGTGCGTAAAAATGAGCCACTGTTTGTTTGAAGCTAGTTGGGGAAATCCAGTTGCAAAAGGATTGGGCGTTTTGGCCAGTGTTGTGTGTCTTGTTCTGTAAAAAGTTTTTATTGTTCAAGTTTGAAATGTTTCACTTTTAGTTTCCCAGCGATGATGGTGTTAGTACGCCTTTTAATATCCAACACTTGATGCATGTCGACGCGTCGAACGTGGACGAGTTCATAGCCAAGATGACCAGTCAGTTAGCAACCATGGAGAAAAAGACTAAACCTTCAGACTCGAGTCAAATGAAGAAAAGTATCAGGCGAAATAGCAGCAAACAGGAGACGAACTTAAAAGAACAACCAGCAAGGAGCAGTAAACCGATACCTCAACGCCCTGATAGACCCGAAACAAGTTTTAAAGGAGAAGTTCCTCAACGTCCGCAAAGACAGAAAGAAAATTCCCTTGAAGTTCTTGCTCCTAAGCGGCCTCAAAGAACAGACACGACCCACAAACACGATGTACCTCAACGACCTCAAAGGTCGAAACCAACTGTCCAAGAAACTAAAACACAAAGACCCAGCAGACCTAAAACTCGACCAGTTAGTCAGTTTGATGGTTTGATGGCAGATGGTGCAGAGGACGACATAGCTAAACCCGTAAAACCTCCACGCAGTGTAAGACTTCTGAGCGATGAAACCTGTGTGGAAGAACCTGTAACTGATAAACTCACTAAAAATGAGAAACCGCGTCTTCCTCCTAGAAATAGTGTTTCCGAAGACGATTTAAATGACGAGCATACCATGCAATACGCTCATGTTGCAAAGAAAAAGGGTAATTTACCACCCCCTCTCCCTAGAAGAATACCACCACCTCAAACAAGTGGGGAGGACTTAGATAATATGAAGTTGACAGATAACCCGGTGAAGCAGGATGGGCAGTACTCTTCGAATGAGGCGCCATCCAAATCAATAGAGCATGATAAACAACTATCTAAACCTGAATTGCTAAAGAAACCTACTCAAAATAAAGCAAAACCGCCGTTACCGAAAAGGTTAAATGAAAATGTGACTGCAGATAATTCGTTAAAACCAGCTTTACCAGAAAGAACTGACCTGAAGCCACCTCCCTTGCCGCCCCGTTAGAGCGAGTAAATATGTCTTTTTAAAAGAATCATATTCTTTTGTTATTTTGATATCGTATTTTTAAAAAATATGTAATTTGAATTGTAGAGCACCTGCATTTATTTATCTCGAATTATGCTTAATTTGATGAGTAATATTTTTAAAATTCTTGATTTTACGTCGTGACGTACGACATCACTGTGAAGCAGCTGATGTTATCTCGAATTATGCTCAATTTGATGAATAATATTTTTAAAATTCCTGATTTTACGTCGTGACGTACGACATCACTGTGAAGCAGCTGATGTTGAAAAAAAAAGTGAAATAAACCACGCCCCTTTTTCTTTATTCCCAACCTAACAAGTTTTTTCTAATCACATTGATACAATACTATTTGGTGACTTGTTGACACGAAGTTGTTTTGTTATTTTTTAAATTTTTTAGCCTAGTTGACGAAGTCGTAGATAAGTTAATAATTCATAGAATATTTTTTTCATGGGATGTAGTTATTTTCTTTTAGCTATTTATATGAATCTAATTTATACCTCTTTATAGAACAAATTATTTTTCTGATTTTCTAAAATAAACACCACGAAATAAAACCTGTTTGTTTTTTGGTCCATTCACGTTTCAACTCTATGCTGCGCTTTGCTTTACACGTTTTAAACTGAGAATCGGTCAATTATATCCTTGCTGAGCTTCTGCGAACGGTCAAAGAACGAAAAAAATAAAATATTAGGAAAAATCATAAACCATCAATTTGCTCTACTCCACTTGTGTAAATTTTTTTCTTAGAGAATTAATTTCTGCGTTACTATGACGATATCAACATCTGAATAAAATATATTTCAGTTCTTACTTAAAACGTCAATTGCAAGTAAACGAAACATAACATGTGAATAAGAAAAATATTTTTGGAAAAACAATCCCCAAAAACTTGCAGAGAACTAATCATTTGATCATTTTTGTCGTGTTTAAAAAATTACGCAAAAACTACCTTTCTTCAACCTCGATCCCAGGGCCTGTAGCGTTTTTTTGAAATGAGAATGAAACGCGTACGAGGCCCTGGTACAACAGACTTAATCAACCAATGAGATTGCGTGTGCGGCTTTTTAAATTATGTTAAAAAGATAATCAATGCAGACGTTTTTTTGCAAGCACTGCATTTTTTTATCAACAAGAAATATGGCGGTGAGCATTACGAAAATTTTTCTGGTTACTTGTTTATGAAGAAAATATTTATATTCACGTTATTTTTGACTTTCCTTGCATCGTTTACAAATTTATCGAAGCTGATCAAAATTTTTAAACATTACTTTTGTTTCCTCACTGATGGTGAGAAAAAGGCAGCTGACAACTCAAATGGAATAGTGCGACGAAAGTAACAGGTACTATCCTCACCTTTTGTTGGGACACAATACTTCATTTTAGAAAAACTGAAAATTTTATTTTTGTTTTCATATGCTAAAAAGTAAAGAAAAACTTGTACAGATGCAACTCTGTAGTGTGTATGCTGTCTAACTGGCTAGATGCTGTTGGCTTAAAGATGCACAAAACACAACAATGACAAACCAATTTTTCTTAAAATGCCACACGTGTCAAGAGATATCTTTAACAAACTTTTGGGACAAAAGTTTGTTAAAAGGGCTAAAGTATTGAAAAATTAATGGAAATAAATTAGGGAATAAAGTATAGCTAGCTGTATAAATAAAAAGAAATATATATATACAAGAAATCACAACTATATAACATATTATTGTTTTTAGGCAATGAGAAAGAAAATATCGCAACACATAAAGTTTATGGCGGGTGTGTTGAAGTATGTAGGCTGCTGAAACAAACTTAAAATGGTTTAGTGAAATTTTCGGAAGTATTGGAACCTCAAATATCGCAATTATGCAAACTAATACTGCCGTAAATGCGAAAGACAATTAAAGATTTTCTGCCAGATTGCACAAATAAGCTTGCAGAAAAATTACATTGAAAAGAGCGTTATATCATCACGAAAACTCAATAATGTTATTAAGATTTCGGATCGTATCCGAATTCTTATTGAAACCGGCCGATTTTCCTCCTTTTTCTTTTTTTCTTCGTCCGGCAATTTGACCAAAACGCCATCGATGCCGTTTACGTTGCGGGGGAAACTTCTTGTAATGACGTATAATGCAACCAATCAGGTTCGAGTATTTTTTGTGACGGAAAGGACCACCAATCAGGGTTCAGGCCGGCTTGCTTTGTGTTGAAAAATAATCCCGGGGGCTGTACCCGAAATATATCTCAATTTTTGACACATTATAGTTCACAAAAAATTATTTAAAAGTTATAAAAGTATTAAATAAGGGTTACATTTAGGGTAAAGAGGCTATTTCATTCATACGGGACCCCTAGTAGGTTGTATTGTTACTTCCTTTATTCTCCTCATATGTTACCCCCTTGTCATAAAAGCAGAATATGCTGTCGTAAACATAAAGTTTTGTTTTCATGATGGCGTTTTCAGGCGAGAGGAACTAGACGGGCATTTCTGTCATGGTAATGTTCTGATCTGATAAGCTTTCTGAGTAAATTCGTCACATGAGTGATAGCCAGCTAGCTTCTTTATTTCCACTCACTTGAAATGTTGAGTATCATTTGACGTTGTAAAATGTTGTAAAATATGTGGTTGTACTTTGAAAGTGGCAAAATTAAGGACTTAAAAAGTGAAGCTGATATGATACTGAAAATGGAATAGTATACAACCACTTGCATGTTAGATAAGAAGAACTTTACTGAACCCTGAACAATGAAGAAGCATATTCTGTATTCCGTTTGTTGCAAGGTGGAACATTAATTAATAACCATCTCTGAAAGTTTAATAAGCGTTTTTCTGAGATATGGCGTACATGTCGAATACAGCAATGTGTAGTTAATTTTCAAATTACATCTCGTGCACTTTTTATCGAATATGAAGTGCTACTTGGAATAAGTACAACACACGTCCTTGTTCTTCAATCATAATTTAATACCATTGTTGAAATCATCCAATAGTTCAACATGCATATTCCAATACCATGGCAATGCAATAGCGATGGAAATAGCTTCATTAAAACTGAACAAGCAGACAAAGTTGTACTGTGTATTCGAACACCTTGCCAATACAATTCCACTAGTCATAAACATCGATTACCAGACAAAGCTTTAGTTTCATAAACCAGTATGTACACAAAAATGGTGTTGACAACTGTCAGTTCTCGTATGTTGGAATTCGGTTCGTCATGTTGCAGGAAAGAAGTGCGTTTTCAGATCATACTTCCGAACACTGATTTACCTGTACGCTGTCGTATCGTCGATGTAACTTGGAAAAAAATGAACTAAAAATGAACAGCCACTATAAACTCTCAGTAAATGTTTAATCGATACTAAATGGATTAACAATCAACTAGTGAATGTTTTGCTTGTTTCAAATGTGTCAGCTAAAACCTACATTGTCACCCCGATGGCAAATTTTACCCTCTTTAGAGATATATTAATCTAAATGTACCATTTCTTTCTAGTCAAACATTCTTAAAGATAATAATAGAAAAACTACATGGTTATGTTTATGTTTGACTTATAATCAACTGACTTGGTGATTATCTGCAACATCACAGTCAACCACTGGTAAGCCCATCGAAACATTGGTTTCTTACAACTTGAACCTGTGATCTCAACTGGCACCTCTGCTATCCACTTGCAACTCTGCTATCCACTGGCAACTCTGGCTATCCATTGACAACTCTGCTATCCACTGGCAACTCTGCTATCCACTGGCAACTCTGCTAATCACTGGCAACTCTGCTATCCACTGGCACTTCTGCTGTCTTGAGTTTACTCTCACTGTTGGTCCAGCAACTGGCAACTTATTGCCACCCCAAGCTTTCATCAGATCGGGTTAGTCCCGAACCATACAGGTATAACAGTTTTTACCTTATTCTGTACTCGTAATCAAGACTCGTTTACGCACCCTGGATCAACAACTACAACGTTATCAAGACAAAAATTTGACACATCGGGTTAGACCCGAATCCTACAGGTCAGAGAGTTTCTATTTCCTTCAATTTGGCACGTTGCCACCATGGTTGTGGTAGCATGTCCCTACCCACAATGCGATTTTTCAACAGCAGATACTGAAGCGGTACTCGCATCCACACTCCTGCAAATTCATGCCTCTGGTGCTCACACTCAACAAACTCCTGGTACACGAGAGACCGCTCGTGTAGAGAAAGTAAAGCGACCAACAATAACAACTGGTGGTTCGAGTGAAGACTGGTCGTATTTCACTGTTCGCTGGCAAGACTACGTCACAGCCACAAAAATCAATGGTCCTGAACTTGTAATACAGCTCCTTGAGTGTTGCGAGGAGGAGCTACGAAAAGACTTAACTCGTCTGTCAGGCGGGTCACTTACTGGAAAGTCACAAGAAGAAGTCCTGGCTGCTATTAAAACCTTAGCAGTCAGGGAAGAAAATGCGATGGTGGCCAGAGTCCCCCTGAACGAAATGCGACAGGATCGGGATGAGCCAATCCGATCCTTTGCCGCCCGCATCAAGGGGCAGGCAAACGTATGCAAATACATGCTGAATTGTCAATGTGGCAGAGAGATCAACTACAGCAATGAAATCCTTCGTGACGTTGTGGTCCAGGGACTTTCTGATCACGACATTCAACTTGACCTTCTCAGTGACGCAAACCAAAATATGTCTTTTGAAGAAGTCCTTCAATTTGTGGAGAAGAAGGAGGCAGGGAGACGTTCCGCAAACCGTCTCCACGACTCTCAAACAGCTGGTCTCAGTCAATACAGAAGAAATCAACGGGAGCAACTAAAGGATGGATCTGGACCATGCAACTACTGTGGCAAGAAAGGACACGGCAAGAACTCACCCATGGGAGTGAGAAAGATCAAATGCCCAGCCTTCAACAAAGTCTGTGACTTCTGTCAAAAGAAACACCATCTGGCTACTGTCTGTAGACAAAAAGAAAAACCAACAGTTGAAGCATCAGCATTAGAGTCATGTTCACTCTTGTGCGCATCATCCTCCGACTACAGCGCTGCGTTGTCCTCATCAACTGCTCTCGAACACCACCTGTACACCAATACTGGATGGGTCAAGAGACACTCTGGGCCACAACCTTACATCAGGCTCAGAGTTTCCATTGCGTTAGAAGATTACAAAAGACTGGGCTACGAACTCAATGTAAGCCCAAAGGAAGACTCACCATGTGATGCGATGGCGGACACAGGAAGCCAGAATTGTGTCATCGGCATCAGACAGCTGAGGAGATTGGGACTAGGAAGAGAATATCTGATACCAGCCACGATGAGAATTAAAGCAGCCAACGAAACCTAGGTCTCAGTCATTGGAGCAAGCCATCCTCATCATCAAAGGCGATTTAGCAAACGGTGACACAAAAGAAACAAGACAAATCGTTTATGCAACTGAAGTAATGACCGGTTTTACCTCAGCAGACAAGCATGCAAAGAGCTTGGTATAATCTCAGACACCTTTCCCACAATTGGTGAAGTTGGTGCAATTCAAGAAGAAGAAGAAGAATCCCATGAGCCATCACCTGACTCCATTTCGGAAATATCACCTACAACAGATCAACCTCCAAATAGCGCCTTGGCATCCAATTGTGAGTGTCTCACAAGGGAGATGCCACCTTCAAAGCCGACAAAGCTACCCTTCCCAGGACAGAAGAAACAGAGCAAAAATTCAAGACTGGCTTGTGGACCATTACAGCTCCAGCACGTTCAACACATGCAGTCATCAACACTTGCCTATGGTGGACACAAAACCACTTCACTTAATTATTGACCCATCAGCATCACCAACAGCCCATAACACTCCTGTACCTGTCCCCGTTCATTGGCAGGAAGATGTCAAGGCTGGGACTAGACCAAGACATCAGACTGGGAGTGATTGAACCAGTCCCGATAGGGGAACCAGTAACTTGGTGTCACAGAATGGTAATATGTGCAAAGAAAGATTGCACCCCTCGAAGAACAGTTGACTTTCAGGCACTCAATGCTAACGCAACTAGGGAAACCCATCACACAAAGTCACCATTTCATCAAGCTTGCTCCGTCCCAGCTGGACAAAAGAAGACGGTTTTCGACTGCTGGAACGGCTACCACAGCATCCCCACTTGACCCCAAGGATCGATACCTGACCACCTTCATTACCCCTTGGGGAAGGTACAGATACAAGGTAGCTCCACAAGGCTACATCGCTTCCGGAGATGGATACACAAGAAGATTAGACGAGATTGTCTCAGGGGTCCCCAATCTGACGAAATGTATTGATGACTCCTTATTGTGGGAGACCAGCATTGAGGCCAGCTTCCATCAAGCTGTCAACTATTTGGATCTCTGTGGAAAGCATGGGATCACTCTCAACCCAGGAAAATTTCAGTTCGCACAAGATTGTGTTACGTTTGCCGGCTTTGAGATAACGCTGGACAGTGTCAAACCATGTCGAAGATTCTTTGAGGCAATCGAACACTTCCCGACGCCTCGCAATATCCACGACATCAGATCTTGGTTTGGCCTGATCAATCAAGTATCTTATGCATTTCCCTCTGCAGAAGTACTCCAACCGTTCAGACATCTACTACGCCCAACACACCGTTTATCTGGACCAAGCAACTCGACGAGACGTTCAAACTATCCAAGACCATCATCATTAGCCAAATAGAAGAAGGCATTACCATTTTTGACAAGAAGAAACCAACATGCTTAGCCACCGACTGGTCAAAGAAAGGCGTTGGATACTGGCTTCTACAGAAACAATGTCAGTGCGACAGCTCGAAACCCTCATGCTGCCGTGATGGATGGAGAATCGCACTAACTGGGAGTAGATTACAAGCAAATCAGAAGCAAACTACAATCCAATTGTTGGAGAGGCATTGGCAGTCGTCGACGCACTGGAGAAGACGAGGTATTTCACCCTTGGGTGCTCAGACCTGATTGTGAACACTGACCATAAACCACTCCTCAAGATCTTTGGTGACAGGTCACTGAATGACATACCTAATTCTCGCCTTAGAGACCTCAAGGAAAAGACACTGCATTCAGGTTCAAGATAACGCACATCCCGGGTCTGAAGAATATCATCCCAAACGCATTTTCAAGGTACCCTGTTGGCAATGCACCTGACGACGTTGAAGAAGAAGAACCTGATGAAATCATGTCGATTAGCTCCCAGCTCCAAGCAGTGACATGGGATATGGTGAAAGTTGCCACACAAAGCAGTATCTCCGTGATTCACCTCATCAAAGCATTGGAAGACGGCTTCCCCAACAAAAGAGAGTACTTGCCACAGGACATCCAACAATACTTTCAGTACAAAGACGACCTCCATTATGTTGATGGAGTCATAATGTATAATGATCGTATCGTAATCCCACCTTCGCTGAGAGATCAAATTTTGGACTCGCTACATTCTGCACATCAAGGCACTGGCATGATGCTTTCCCGTGCCAAATCTACAATCTTCTGGCCAGGCATCAGCAAGTCAATTCATCATCAACGAGACAATTGCAACGCCTGCAACAGGAATGCCCCATCTCAACCGAGTGCACCACCATATCCGACTCCAACACCGGAATACCCGTTCCAGCTCCTTTGTGCTGATTTCTTCCAGTACGCAGGTTCCCATTATTTGGTAGCAGTGGACAGATATTCGAACTGGCCGATCATCGAACGTGCTCGGGAGGGATCAAAAGGTCTGATAGACTGTCTACGTCGACAATTTTCCACCTACGGAATTCCTGACGAGCTATCATCTGATGAGGGACCCGAATTTACATCAAGTACACCACGACTTTCCTAAAGAACTGGGGAGTCAATCAACGTTTGTCTTCAGTAGCCTTCCCACATTCCAATTGCAGAGCAGAAATCGGTGTCAAGACGACAAAAAGGCTCATCTCAGAAAACACCGACCCAACGGCAATTTGGACACAGACAAGCTGCAGAGAGCTATCCTACAATATCGTAATTGCCCAGATCCAACAACCGGACTGTCACCCGCAATGTGCGTATTTGGGAGGCCAGTCCGAGCCTTCATTCCAATTCAACCTGGTCGCTACCAACCGCATCCAACATGGGTTGACACGTTAAACAAACGCGAAGAAGCTCTCTGCAATCGACATATGCGCGCAGCAGAACGTTGGACGGAGCACACGAGACGGTTGCCGCAGCTTCAAGTTGGCGACCATGTAAGAGTCCAAAACCAAGTTGGACCCAATCCGTTGAAATGGGATAAGACAGGCAAGATTGTTGAAGTACATCAATTCGACCAATATGTTGTTCGTATGGATGGTTCTGGTCGTCCCACAATGCGGAATCGGAAATTCCTAAGAAAATTCATCCCTGCTGTGCAGAAAGAAGGACATGGACATCCCATCCAAGACTTCCATTATGTCAAACCTCCACCCTCGAAGATCACGCACCAGTCATCACGATGTCCCAGACGCAACCTACATTAACGGACGAGCAACAACCTACACATGACGTTCCACCTTCGAATCCTGACACGCCCAGTGACTCAAGCATGCCAGCCCAACCGAGACGTCAGCCCCGTCCCAGAAAATGCCCCTTGCCCTCCGACGGTTGTTAAATCATAATAGGAAAGGACTGACAGAATGATCTAGCCAACCTTGACGACATGTTATTTTACCAGATCATAACAGAAAGGACTGATAGATGATCTGGCTTATTTTATTTTGTTATGGACAGTTTGAACTTAGGGGAGATAGAGATATATTAATCTAAATGTACCATTTCTTTCTAGTCAAACATTCTTAAAGATAATAATAGAAAAACTACATGGTTATGTTTACTCTTAGTATCTTTCCCTCTATATGCGGGATAATTGAAGAAAAAAGGTTTATCAAATCTATTTTATACCCTCAGCATGACATAATGTTCTGAAGTTCTCATTACATGTATATATGTCTAAATACATAGTGAAAATGTAATTTAGGACAGGATCCTCACGCACTTATTGGCACTATTCAAGAACATTTTTGACTTTAACTTAAAAATGTACAGAAGGTTCGATGGAAGTGGACGAACGCAAGCTACGAATCCGAAATCTTTAAGCCTGCAAGGGCTTTTTATTTTGTTTCAAACACCTAGTGCTGATATTATGTCCAGTATAATATAATCTTGGCAATGCTTCTTGCCCTCATCGACCAGACCGTTCAAATTGCTGCATATATATATATATTCAATGGTACTTGGTGGACTTGGTAGATTTGTTTGATAATGGTGCATAAACTCCTATACCAAGAGCAGAGGTTGCTATAATAATGCAAACGTTCAGATCTTCTTTTGCAACTTCAAGAAGAATTTGGTTTTACATGGTCTTTGTTTGTGGTGTGTGAAATTTATATATATAATTGTTTGTTTAATATTTTATGTTTATAACCTTAATCCGCAATATTTCTTCCTTGCCAACTTTTCTCTTTTTTCTGTGGTATACATTTTTTCTGTTTGGATTGACAGATTATTGTTAAGGTTCTTATTCCAATATAATATGTTTCATTCTAGTCACTGTTGTTCCTGTTATCCGGTTGTTATAGATATTCTTAAGTATAAGTA
>JASGCC010002657.1:0-27387 GCA_030067915.1 Hydractinia echinata
AAAACCTCAGTATTTATTCTGAAATGTCAAAAAGTTGGCCTGCAGAGTTAGCACAAATCAACAAAAATAAGTTCTTTACACATTTTAAATATTGTCTCTCCCTTAAAAGCTTATTAAATGTAAATCTACAAAAAATCAGTCATTTCAGTTGCATCATTCTCTCCCACAAAAATTACACAAAATGTAAAAATCAACCAGTTAAGAACACAAAATTTCTTTTTTAGTATGATGATCCGTACTGCCCTTTACCAACAATTCTGAACCTAAATGTCAAAAAATCAAAAGCAAAGAATAAACTTGAATTAAAAAAGATCATTATTTTGGAAACATTGTATACGGTTCGTAAACAAAAGTTTACACAAAATGTAAAACAGATGGTTTTTGAGAAACACATCTAAATCAACAAAAATAATTTCATTCAGCATGTCGTATATTGCCATTACCCATCAATCTTCCACAAAAAGGTTATGAAACACATCAAAATTTAGAAAAATCAGTCATTTCAGTGCATACAGTCATCGCCCATTAGATTACAAAATCAGAAACAAAACAATAATAAATAACTTAACACACACACTTTAAATTCTATAAAATTCGTTCCACTTGTCATGTATGTGGCCCCTTGTAAAGTGCACAGGTAATGTGAAAAAAATTATAGATGAATTCCAGCGTGACGTCATTTGTTTACTTTTTAGCGGTAAGCTCCTTGGCTCTGGCTTTTGCGTGGCAGGAAAAAAGATGCTAGGATTTGGTGAAGAAAGGTCTTTTACTGTGGATTTCTTTAACGGGGACATCGTTGGGGTTATAAACTATTATCGAGTGTAGGTTGATGCCTTCTGATTTATTTGAATTCATTAAAAGTCATAAGAATGCCTTCGTTTGAAAAATGAACTGATAATTACTTTGCTTCACCTAGCACCCCAATCTTTTTCCCTGCCACGCAAATGCCAAAGCCGAAAGAGCTTACCACTGAAAATGTAAACAACGGAATTCATCTATACTCTATGGGCATAAAAATACATCCTACTATCCTGCAAAAGTTCAAGTCTTTGAAAGATTTTGTAGGTAGCTAGCTAGCTTGTTACATCATAATTCGTGCTCATAAAAGAAGAGAAATTTGGAAACTATAGTAGTTAGCTATAGATAATTAAAAAAGAGGAATAACAACAGAAGTCATAGGTTAGAGCTAGCCATGGGATGGGGAGCTGGACTTGGAGGCTAACATTAGCTAGCTAACAGTAGCTAAGACACCCAGTTAAATATACTTAAACTGGGAACACTTACCTAAAACTAAAGCTAGCTATTTATGCTTAGTAAAACACATATAAAGAGAAGCAATAGTAATGTAAAATTAATAACATTACAGTTCAACAAACCAAAGTTTTCCGTTTTTAGTCAGCCAACAGCTTTATGTAGCATTTTGAATTTTAGGACAATACATTAGTTACGTGCCAGGGCACATGATTATGCAACAAAACGTAAACAAATATGGCTACATACGCGGTAAAATAAAAAACTGTGGCTTTTCCTGGGAAATGCGAGTCTGCTTGCTCCACCGACATAAAAACCAAACGTCTAAAAATATCAAAGTTCTTACTATTTGTGATTTCAAATCCACTTTAAACTCTAGCCTTTGTTTTCTACTTCTAACTTTACTTTACATCTAGCTCCACTTCTCACTTCACTTTTCTACTTCTTCACTTGGTCTCTTTTCTTTTTAAATATATAGCTATGCTTTTTTAAACCACTTTTTTCCTTTTTTCAAGGTAAAGGGATCGTTCTTCTGTGCTTTTTTTTTGGTGGCGTTTATTTTCTACTTCTAAATTTACTTTACTTCTAGCTCGACGTAGCTCCACTTTCACTTCCAACTTCACTTTTCTACTTCTTCACTTGGACTTTTTTCTTTTTAAATATGCTTTTTTGAACCACTTATTTTACTTTTTTCAAGATCGTTCTTTTGTGGGTTTTTTGGTGGCGAAAGGACACCATTTTTCGAAAGTTAGCCGTTAAATTTATTTCAACAAATCAAATTGAGTCGTTTTCATCACGTGATGTAAACAAAGTAAATCCGCTAGCAAAATGGGACATTATTTTTTCGGCGACTTCAAAGAAAATTTCGTCGACATCAAAAATGACGGAAAATGACGATATCCCACTATGACCGTCACATACACTCCATATTATTATATAAGATTTAGATCAATTAGTCATTTTTTACTGTGGGACCAATTCCTAACCGTTAGCGCGAGCTGAAGAAATAGAGAGAGTTTCAAAAACTACATTTCATTGATTTTCTAACGGTTATCAATCCGTTTGAGTTACAACGGTTGCGTCAAATATTCGTACCAACATGTATTTAGCGATATTTTTCTGATATTACTAGGTTGCATCGATTTTAACAGTGAAAACGATTGATTGTGGGACTTAATTGAACTGATTTTTAGACTTTGACCTTACAAATGTGATAAATGAGACAATTGGACTCCAAGAAATACCATTCTTCTTAATTTGACATAATTCCTGGAACTCAGCGATTACACTGGGCGCTGTGTAGCGCTTTATTTAAAAATTTAGATAAATAAGTCAGTTTTTACTGTGGGACCAATCCTAACCGTTAGCGTGCGCTGAAGAAATAGAGACAGTTTCAAAAAAATACATTTCGTTGACTTTCTAACGGTATCAATCCGTTTGAGTTACAACGGTTGCGTCAAATATTCGTACCAACATGTATTTAGCGATATTTTTCTGATATTACTAGGTTGCATCGATTTTAACAGTGAAACGATTGATTGTGGGACTTAATTGAACTGATTTTAGACTTTGACCTTACAAATGTGATAAATGAGACAATTGGACTCCAAGAAATACCATTCTTCTTAATTTGACATAATTCCTGGAACTCAGCGATTACACTGGGCGCTGTGGTAGCGCTTTATTTAAAAATTTAGATAAATAAGTCAGTTTTTACTGTGGGACCAATCCTAACCGTTAGCGTGCGCTGAAGAAATAGAGACAGTTTCAAAAAATACATTTCGTTGACTTCTAACGGTATCACTACGTTTGAGTTACAACGGTTGCGTCACATATTCGTAGCAACATGTATTTAGCGATATTTTTCTGATATTACTAGGTTGCATCGCTTTTAACAGAGAAAACGATTGACTGTGGGACTTAACTGAACTGACTTTGGACTTTGACCTTATAAATGTGATAAATGAGACAATTGGACTCCAAGAAATAACAATTCTTCTTAATTTGACATGATTGCTGGAAGTCAGCAATTACACTGGGCGCTGTGGTAGCGCTTTATTTAAAAATTTTAGATAAATAAGTCAGTTTTTACTGTGGGACCAATCCTAACCGTTAGCGTGCGCTGAAGAAATAGAGACAGTTTCAAAAAATACATTTCGTTGACTTTCTAACGGTATCACTACGTTTGAGTTACAACGGTTGCGTCACATATTCGTACCAACATGTATTTAGCGATATTTTTCTGATATTACTAGGTTGCATCGCTTTAAACAGTGAAACGATTGACTGTGGGACTTAATTGAACTGATTTTGGACTTTGACCTTATAAATGTGATAAATGAAAACAATTGAACTCCAAGAAATAACATTCTTCTTAATTTGACATGATTACCGGAACTCAGCGATTACACTGGGCGCTGTGGTAACGCTTTATTTAAAAATTTAGATTAATAAGTCATTTTTTACTGTGCGACCAATCCTAGCCGTTAGCGAGCGCTGAAGAAATAGAAACAGTTTCAAAAACTACATTTCATTGACTTTCTAACGGTATCAGTCCGTTTGAGTTACAACGGTTGCGTCACATAGTCGTACCAACATGTATTTAGCGATATTTTTCTGATATTACTAGGTTGCATCGCTTTTAACAGTGAAACGGTTGACTGTGGGACTTAATTGCACTGATATTGGACTTTGACCTTATAAATGTGATGAATGAGACAATTGGACTCCAAGAAATAACATTCTTCGTCATTTGACATGATTGCTGGAACTCAGCGATTACACTGGGCGCTGTGGTAGCGCTTTATTTAAAAATTTAGATAAATAAGTTTTTTTTTTACTGTGGGACCAATCCTAGCCGTTAGCGCGCGCTGAAGAAATAGAGACAGTTTAAAAAACTACATTTCATTGACTTTCTAACGGTATCAGTCCGTTTGAGTTACAACGGTTGCGTCACATATTCGTACCAACATGTATTTAGCGATATTTTTCTGATATTACTAGGTTGAGTCGCATTTAACAGTGAAACGATTGACTGTGGGACTTAATTGAACTGATTTTGGACTTTGACCTTGCAAATGTGATAAATGAGACAATTGGACTCCAAGAAATAACATTCTTCTTAGTTTGACATGATTGCCGGAACTCAGCAATTACACTGGGCGCTGTGGCAGCGCTTTATTTAAAAATTTAGATAAATAAGTCATTTTTTACTGTTGGATCAATCCTAGCCGTTAGCGCGTGCTGCAGAAATAGAGACAGTTTCAAAAACTACATTTCATTGATTTTCTAACGGTATCAGTCCGTTTGATTTAAAACGGTTACGTCACATATTCGTACCAACATGTATTTAGCGATATTTTTCTGATATTACTAGGTTGCATCGCTCTTAACAGTGAAACGGTTGACTGTGGGACTTAATTGCACTGATATTGGACTTTCACCTTATAAATGTGATGAATGAGACAATTGGACTCCAAGAAATAACATTCTTCTTAATTTGACATGATTGCTGGAACTCAGCAATTACACTGGGCGCTGTGGTAGCGCTTTATTTCAAAGTTTAGATGAAGTAGTTATTTTTTACTGTGGGACCAATCCTAGCCGTTAGCGCGCGCTGCAGAAATAGAGACAGTTTCAAAAACTACATTTCATTGACTTTCTAACGGTATCAGTCCGTTTGAGTTACAACTGTTGCGTCACATATTCGTACCAATATGTATTTAGCGATATTTTTCTGATATTACTAGGTTGGCATCGCTTTTAACAGTGAAACGATTGACTGTGGGACTTAACTGAACTGACTTTGGACTTTGACCTTATAAATGTGATAAATGAGACAATTGGACTCCAAGAAATAACATTCTTCTTAGTTTGACATGATTGCCGGAACTCAAGCAATTACACTGGGCGCTGTGGCAGCGCTTATTTAAAAATTTTAGATAAATAAGTCATTTTTTACTGTTGGATCAATCCTAGCCGTTAGCGCGTGCTGCAGAAATAGAGACAGTTTCAAAAAACTACATTTCATTGATTTTCTAACGGTATCAGGTCCGTTTGATTTAAAACGGTTACGTCACATATTCGTACCAACATGTATTTAGCGATATTTTTCTGATATTACTAGGTTGCATCGCTCTTAACAGTGAAACGGTTGACTGTGGGACTTAATTGCACTGATATTGGACTTTCACCTTATAAATGTGATGAATGAGACAATTGGACTCCAAGAAATAACATTCTTCTTAATTTGACATGATTGCTGGAACTCAGCAATTACACTGGACGCTGTGGTAGCGCTTTATTTCAAAGTTTAGATGAAGTAGTTATTTTTTACTGTGGGACCAATCCTAGCCGTTAGCGCGCGCTGAAGAAATAGAGACAGTTTCAAAAACTACATTTCATTGACTTTCTAACGGTATCAGTCCGTTTGAGTTACAACTGTTGCGTCACATATTCGTACCAATATGTATTTAGCGATATTTTTCTGATATTACTAGGTTGCATCGCTTTTAACAGTGAAACGATTGACTGTGGGACTTAACTGAACTGACTTTGGACTTTGACCTTATAAATGTGATAAATGAGACAATTGGACTCCAAGAAATAACATTCTTCTTAATTTGACATGATTGCCGGAACTCAGCAATTACACTGGGCGCTGTGGCAGCGCTTTACTTAAAAATTTAGATAAATAAGTCATTTTTTACTGTGGGATCAATCCTAGCCGTTAGCGCGCGCTGCAGAAATAGAGACAGTTTCAAAAACTACATTTCATTGATTTTCTAACGGTATCAATCCGTTTGAGTTAAAACGGTTGCGTCACATATTCGTACCAACATGTATTTAGCGATATTTTTCTGATATTACTAGGTTGTAACGATTTTAACAGTGAAACGATTGACTGTGGGACCTAATTGAACTGATTTTGGACTTTGACCTTACAAATGTGATAAATGAGACAATTGGACTCCAAGAAATAACATTCTTCTTAATTTGACATGATTGCCGGAACTCAGCAATTACACTGGGCGCTGTGGCAGCGCTTTATTTAAAAATTTAGATAAATAAGTCATTTTTTACTGTGGGATCAATCCTAGCCGTTAGCGCGCGCTGAAGAATTAGAGACAGTTTCAAAAACTACATTTCATTGATTTTCTAACGGTACCAATCCGTTTGAGTTAAAACGGTTGCGTCATATATTCGTACCAATATGTATTTAGCGATATTTTTCTGATATTACTAGGTTGCATCGCTTTTAACAGTGAAACGATTGACTGTGGGACTTAATTGAACTGATTTTGGACTTTGACCTTATAAATGTGATAAATGAAACAATTGGACTACAAGAAATAACATTCTTCTTAATTTGACATGATTGCTGGAAGTCAGCAATTACACTGGGCGCTGTGGTAGCGCTTTATTTAAAAATTTAGATAAATAAGTCATTTTGTACTGTGGGACCAATCCTAGCCGTTAGCGCGCGCTGAAGAAATAGAGACAGTTTCAAAAACTACATTTCATTGACTCTCTAACGGTATCAGTCCGTTTGAGTTACAACGGTTGCGTCACATATTCGCACCAACAAGTATTTAGCGATATTTTTCTGATATTACCTGGTTGCATCGCTTTTAACAGTGAAACGATTGACGGTGGGACTTAATTGAACTGACTTTGGACTTTGACCTTATAAATGTGATAAATGAGACAATTGGACTCCAAGAAATAACATTCTTCTTTATTTGACATGATTGCTGGAACTCAGCAATTACACTGGGCGCTGTGGTAGCGCTTTATATAAAAACTAGTCGATAAGGCCCGTGGAAGAATCCACTCAGGCAAAAAGCCATTAAAAAAATAAGTTGCTTTAAATGTTTCGCTGACGTAAGCAATGCATATAAAAAAAATGTTCTTAAAATCTTACACAAAACGTCAAATGTCAAATCTTACACAAAATAAAAACAGAACAGCTTCCAAGGTGTAAAATCTAGTTGATAAAAAGTTACAACAACGACACTCACAACATTGACACTCACAACACCAATACTCACAAAACCGACAGTAAGAACACCAACAGTCACAACACGGATAATAACAATGTCAGAAATAACGCATCTCAAATATGTACATCTTATAAGTGATTATGTTGAAAACCCTCAGTATTTTATTCTGAAATGTCAAAAAGTTGGCCTGCAAGAGTTAGCACAAATCAACAAAAATAAGTTCTTTACACATTTTAAATATTGTCTCTCCCTTAAAAGCTTATTAAATGTAAATCTACAAAAAATCAGTCATTTCAGTTGCATTCTATTCTCTCCCACAAAAATGTACACAAAATGTAAAAATCAACCAGTTAAGAACACAAAAAAATTTCTTTTTTTAGTATGATGATCCGTACTGCCCTTTACCAACAATTCTGAACCTAAATGTCACAAAATCAAAAGCAAAGAATAAACTTGAATTAAAAAAGATCATTATTTTGGAAACATTGTATACGGTTCGTAAACAAAAGTTTACACAAAATGTAAAACAGATTGGTTTTTAAGAAACACATCTAAATCAACAAAAATAATTTCATTCAGCATGTCGTATATTGCCATTACCCATCAATCTTCCACAAAAAGGTTATGAAACACATCAAAATTTAGAAAAATCAGTCATTTCAGTGCATACAGTCATCGCCCATTACATTACAAAATCAGAAACAAAACAATAATAAATAACTTAACACACACACTTTAAATTCTATAAAATTCATTCCACTTGTCATATTGTATGTGGTCCCCCTTGTAAAGTGCACAGGTAATGTGAAAAAAGTTATAGATGAATTCCAGCGTGACGTCATTTGTTTACTTTTTAGCGGTAAGCTCCTTGGCTCTGGCTTTTGCGTGGCAGGAAAAAAGATGCTAGGATTTGGTGAAGAAAGGTCTTTTACTGTGGATTTCTTTTAACGGGGACATCGTTGGGGTTATAAACTATTATCGAGTGTAGGTTGATGCCTTCTGATTTATTTGAATTCATTAAAAGTCATAAGAATGCCTTTGTTTGAAAAAATGAACTGATAATTACTTTGCTTCACCTAGCACCCCAATCTTTTTCCCTGCCACGCAAATGCCAAAGCCGAAAGAGCTTACCACTGAAAATGTAAACAACGGAATTCATCTATACTCTATGGGCATAAAAATGCATCCTACTATCCTGCAAAAGTTCAAGTCTTTGAAAGATTTTGTAGGTAGCTAGGTAGCTTGTTACATCATAATTCGTGCTCATAAAAGAAGAGAAATTTGGAAACTATAGTAGTTAGCTATAGATAATTAAAAAAGAGGAATAACAACAGAAGTCATAGGTTAGAGCTAGCCATGGGATGGGGAGCTGGACTTGGAGGCTAACATTAGCTAGCTAACAGTAGCTAAGACACCCAGTTAAATATACTTAAACTGGGAACACTTACCTAAAACTAAAGCTAGCTATTTATGCTTAGTAAAACAGATATAAAGAGAAGCAATAGTAATGTAAAATTAATAACATTACAGTTCAACAAACCAAAGTATTCCGTTTTTTAGTCAGCCAACAGCTTTATGTAGCATTTTGAATTTTAGGACAATACATTAGTTACGTGCCAGGGCACATGAGTTATGCAACAAAACGTAAACAAATATGGCTACATACGCGGTAAAATAAAAAACTGTAGCTTTTCCTGGGAAATGCGAGTCTGCTTGCTCCACCGACATAAAAACCAAACGTCTAAAAATATCAAAGTTCTTACTATTTGTGATTTCAAATCCACTTTAAACTCTAGCCTTTGTTTTCTACTTCTAACTTTACTTTACATCTAGCTCCACTTCTCACTTCACTTTTCTACTTCTTCACTTGGTCTCTTTTCTTTTTAAATATATAGCTATGCTTTTTTAAACCACTTTTTTCCCTTTTTTTCAAGGTAAAAGGATCGTTCTTCTGTGCTTTTTTTTGGTGGCGTTTATTTTCTACTTCTAAATTTACTTTACTTCTAGCTCGACGTAGCTCCACTTTCACTTCCAACTTCACTTTTCTACTTCTTCACTTGGACTTTTTTCTTTTTAAATATGCTTTTTTGAACCACTTATTTTACTTTTTTCAAGATCGTTCTTTTGTGGGTTTTTTGGTGGCGAAAGGACACCATTTTTCGAAAGTTAGCCGTTAAATTTATTTCAACAAATCAAATTGAGTCGTTTTCATCACGTGATGTAAACAAAGTAAATCCGCTAGCAAAATGGACATTATTTTTTCGGCGACTTCAAAGAAAATTTCGTCGACATCAAAGGAAAATGACGATATCCACTATGACCGTCACATACACTCCATATTATTATATAAGATTTAGATCAATTAGTCATTTTTTACTGTGGGACCAATCCTAACCGTTAGCGCGAGCTGAAGAAATAGAGAGAGTTTCAAAAACTACATTTCATTGATTTTCTAACGGTATCAATCCGTTTGAGTTACAACGGTTGCGTCAAATATTCGTACCAACATGTATTTAGCGATATTTTTCTGATATTACTAGGTTGCATCGATTTTAACAGTGAAACGATTGATTGTGGGACTTAATTGAACTGATTTTAGACTTTGACCTTACAAATGTGATAAATGAGACAATTGGACTCCAAGAAATACCATTCTTCTTAATTTGACATAATTCCTGGAACTCAGCGATTACACTGGGGCGCTGTGGTAGCGCTTTATTTAAAAATTTAGATAAATAAGTCAGTTTTTACTGTGGGACCAATCCTAACCGTTAGCGTGCGCTGAAGAAATAGAGACAGTTTTCAAAAAATACATTTCGTTGACTTTCTAACGGTATCACTACGTTTGAGTTTACAACGGTTGCGTCACATATTCGTAGCAACATGTATTTAGCGATATTTTTCTGATATTACTAGGTTGCATCGCTTTTAACAGAGAAACGATTGACTGTGGGACTTAACTGAACTGACTTTGGACTTTGACCTTATAAATGTGATAAATCAGACAATTGGACTCCAAGAAATAACATTCTTCTTAATTGACATGATTGCTGGAAGTCAGCAATTACACTGGGCGCTGTGGTAGCGCTTTATTTAAAAATTTAGATAAATAAGTCAGTTTTTACTGTGGGACCAATCCTACCGTTAGCGTGCGCTGAAGAAATAGAGACAGTTTCAAGAAATACATTTCGTTGACTTTCTAACGGTATCACTACGTTTGAGTTACAACGGTTGCGTCACATATTCGTACCAACATGTATTTAGCGATATTTTTCTGATATTACTAGGTTGCATCGCTTTAAACAGTGAAACGATTGACTGTGGGACTTAATTGAACTGATTTTGGACTTTGACCTTATAAATGTGATAAATGAAACAATTGAACTCCAAGAAATAACATTCTTCTTAATTTGACATAATTCCTGGAACTCAGCGATTACACTGGGCGCTGTGGTAGCGCTTTATTTAAAAATTTAGATAAATAAGTCATTTTGTACTGTGGGACCAATGCTAGCCGTTAGCGCGCGCTGAAGAAATAGGGACAGTTTCAAAAACTACATTTCATTGATTCTCTAACGGTATCAGTCCGTTTGAGTTACAACTGTTGCGTCACATATTCGTACCAACATGTATTTAGCGATATTTTTCTGATATTACTAGGTTGCATCGCTTTTAACAGTGAAACGATTGACTGTGGGACTTAACTGAACTGACTTTGGACTTTGACCTTATAAATGTGATAAATGAGACAATTGGACTCCAAGAAATAACATTGTTCTTTATTTGACATGATTGCTGGAACTCAGCAATTACACTGGGCGCTGTGGTAGCGCTTTATTTAAAAATTTAGATCAATTAGTCATTTTTTACTGTGGGACCAATCCTAGCCGTTAGCGCGAGCTGAAGAAATAGAGACAGTTTCAAAAACTACATTTCATTGATTTTCTAACGGTATCAATCCGTTTGAGTTACAACGGTTGCGTCACATATTCGTACCAACATGTATTTAGCGATATTTTTCTGATATTACTAGGTTGCATCGATTTTAACAGTGAAACGATTGACTGTGGGACTTAATTGAACTGATTTTGGACTTTGACCTTACAAATGTGATAAATGAGACAATTGGACTCCAAGAAATAACATTCTTCTTAATTTGACATAATTCCTAGAAATCAGCGATTACACTGGGCGCTGTGGTAGCGCTTTATTTAAAAATTTAGATAAATAAGTCAGTTTTTACTGTGGGACCAATCCTAACCGTTAGCGTGCGCTGAAGAAATAGAGACAGTTTCAAAAAATACATTTCGTTGACTTTCTAACGGTATCAGTACGTTTGAGTTACAACGGTTGCGTCACATATTCGTACCAACATGTATTTAGCGATATTTTTCTGATATTACTAGGTTGCATCGCTTTTAACAGTGAAACGATTGACTGTGGGACTTAACTTGAACTGATTTTGGACTTTGACCTTATAAATGTGATAAATGAGACAATTGGACTCCAAGAAATAACATTCTTCTTAATTTGACATGATTGCTGGAAGTCAGCAATTACACTGGGCGCTGTGGTAGCGCTTTATTTAAAAATTTAGATAAATAAGTCATTTTGTACTGTGGGACCAAATCCTAGCCGTTAGCGCGCGCTGAAGAAATAGAGACAGTTTCAAAAACTACATTTCATTGATTCTCTAACGGTATTAATCCGTTTGAGTTACAACGGTTGCGTCACAAATTCGTACCAACATGTATTTAGCGATATTTTTCTGATATTACTAGGTTGAATCGCTTTAAACAGTGAAACGATTGACTGTGGGACTTAATTGAACTCATTTTGGACTTTGACCTTATAAATGTGATAAATGAGACAATTGAACTCCAAGAAATAACATTCTTCTTAATTTGAAATGATTGCTGGAACTCAGTGAATACACTGGGCGCTGTGGTAGCGCTTTATTTAAAAATTTAGATAAATAAGTCATTTTTACTGTGGGACCAATCCTAGCCGTTAGCGCGCGCTGAAGAAATAGAGAAGTTTCAAAACTACATTTCATTGACTTTCTAACGGTATCAGTCCGTTTGAGGTTACAAACGGTTGCGTCACATATTCGTACCAACATGTATTAGCGATATTTTTCTGATATTACTAGGTTGCATCGCTTTTAACAGTGAAACGATTGACTGTGGGACTTAATTGAACTGATTTTGGACTTTGACCTTAAATGTTATAAATGAGACAATTGAACTCCAAGAAATAACATTCTTCTTAACTTGACATGATTGCTGGAAGTCAGCAATTACACTGGGCGCTGTGGTAGCGCTTTATTTAAAAATTTAGATAAATCAGTCATTTTTTACTGTGCGACCAATCCTTGCCGTTAGCGCGCGCTGAAGAAATAGAGACAGTTTCAAAAACTACATTTCATTGACTCTCTAACGGTATCAGTCCGTTTGAGTTACAACGGTTGCGTCACAAATTCGTACCAACATGTATTTAGCGATATTTTTCTGATATTACTAGGTTGCATTGCTTTAAACAGTGAAACGATTGACTGTGGGACTTAATTGAACTGATTTTGGACTTTGACCTTATAAATGTGATAAATGAAACAATTGAACTCCAAGAAATAACATTCTTCTTAATTTGACATAATTCCTGGAACTCAGCGATTACACTGGGCGCTGTGGTAGCGCTTTATTTAAAAATTTAGATAAATAAGTCATTTTTTACTGTAGGACCAATCCTAGCCGTTAGCGCGCGATGAGGAAATAGAGAGAGTTTCAAAAACTACACTTCATTAACTTTCTAACGGTATCAGTCGGTTTGAGTTACAACGGTTGCGTCACAAATTCGTACCAACATGTATTTAGCGATATTTTTCCGATAATACTAGGTTGCATCGATTTTAACAGTGAAACGATTGACTGTGGGACTTAATTGAACTGATTTTGGACTTTGACCTTACAAATGTGATAAATGAGACAATTGGACTCCAAGAAATAACATTCTTCTTAATTTGACATAATTCCTGGAACTCAGCGATTACACTGGGCGCTGTGGTGGCGCTTTATTTAAAAATTTAGATAAATAAGTCAGTTTTTACTGTGGGACCAATCCTAACCGTTAGCGTGCGCTGAAGAAATAGAGACAGTTTCAAAAAATACATTTTGTTGACTTTCTAACGGTATCAGTACGTTTGAGTTACAACGGTTGTGTCACATATTCGTACCAACATGTATTTAGCGATATTTTTCTGATATTACTAGGTTGCATCGCTTTTAAAAGTGAAACGATTGACTGTGGGACTTAACTGAACTGACTTTGGACTTTGACCTTATAAATGTGATAAATGAGACAATTGGACTCCAAGAAATAACATTCTTCTTAATTTGACATGATTGCTGGAAGTCAGCAATTACACTGGGCGCTGTGGTAGCGCTTTATTTAAAAATTTAGATAAATAAGTCATTTTGTACTGTGGGACCAATCCTAGCCGTTAGCGCGCGCTGAAGAAATAGAGACAGTTTCAAAAACTACATTTCATTGATTCTCTAACGGTATTAATCCGTTTGAGTTACAACGGTTGCGTCACAAATTCGTACCAACATGTATTTAGCGATATTTTTCTGATATTTACTAGGTTGCATCGCTTTAACAGTGAAACGATTGACTGTGGGACTTAATTGAACTGATTTTGGACTTTGACCTTATAAATGTGATAAATGAGACAATTGGACTCCAAGAAATAACATTCTTCTTAATTTGACATGATTGCTGGAACTCAGCGATTACACTGGGCGCTGTGGTAGGCGCTTTATTTAAAAATTTAGATAAATAAGTCATTTTTTACTGTGGACCAATCCTAGCCGTTAGCGTGCGCTGAAGAAATAGAGACAGTTCAAAAAACTACATTTCATTGACTTTCTAACGGTATCAGTCCGTTTTGAGTTTACAACGGTTGCGTTCACATATTCGTACCAACATGTATTTAGCGATATTTTTCTGATATTACTAGGGTTGCATCGCTTTAAAAGTGAAACGATTGACTGTGGGACTTAATTGAAACTGATTTTGACTTTGAACCTTAATAAATGTGATAAATGAGACAATTGACTCCAAGAAATAACATTCTTCTTAATTTGACTATGATTGCCTGGAACTCAGCGATTACACTGGCGCTGTGGTAGCGCCTTTATTTAAAAATTAGATAAATAAGTCATTTTTACTGTGAGGACCAATCCTAGCCGTTAGCGCGCGCTGAAGAAATAGAGACAGTTTTCAAAAACTACATTTCATTGACTTTCTAACGGTATCAGTCCGTTTTGAGTTACAACGGTTGCGTCACATTCGTACCAACATGTATTTAGCGATATTTTTCTGATATTACTAGGTTGCATCGCTTTTAACAGTGAAACGATTGACTGTGGGACTTAATTGAACTGATTTTGGACTTTGACCTTATAAATGTGATAAATGAGACAATTGGACTCCAAGAAATAACATTCTTCTTAATTTGACATGATTGCTGGAACTCAGCAATTACACTGGGCGCTGTGGTAGCGCTTTATTTAAAAATTTAGATAAATAAGTCATTTTTTACTGTGGGACCAATCCTAGCCGTTAGCACGCGCTGAAGAAAAAGAGACAGTTTCAAAAACTACATTTCATTGACTTTCTAACGGTATCAGTCCGTTTGAGTTACAACGGTTGCGTCACATATTCGTACCAACATGTATTTAGCGATATTTTTCTGATATTACTAGGTTGCATCGCTTTTAACAGTGAAACGATTGACTGTGGGACTTAATTGAACTGATTTTGGACTTTGACCTTATAAATGTGATAAATGAGACAATTGGACTCCAAGAAATAACATTCTTCTTAATTTGACATGATTGCTGGAACTCAGATTACACTGGGCGCTGTGGTAGCGCTTTATTTAAAAATTTAGATAAATAAGTCATTTTTTACTGTGGGACCAATCCTAGCCGTTAGCGCGCGCTGAAGAAATAGAGACAGTTTCAAAAACTACATTTCATTGACTTTCTAACGGTATCAGTCCGTTTGAGTTACAACGGTTGCGTCACATATTCGTACCAACATGTATTTAGCGATATTTTTCTGATATTACTAGGTTGCATCGCTTTTAACAGTGAAACGATTGACTGTGGGACTTAATTGAACTGATTTTGGACTTTGACCTTATAAATGTGATAAATGAGACAATTGGACTCCAAGAAATAACATTCTTCTTAATTTGACATGATTGCTGGAACTCAGCGATTACACTGGGCGCTGTGGTAGCGCTTTATTTAAAAATTTAGATAAATAAGTCATTTTTTACTGTGGGACCAATCCTAGCCGTTAGCGCGCGCTGAAGAAATAGAGACAGTTTCAAAAACTACATTTCATTGACTTTCTAACGGTATCAGTCCGTTTGAGTTACAACGGTTGCGTCACATATTCGTACCAACATGTATTTAGCGATATTTTTCTGATATTACTAGGTTGCATCGCTTTTAACAGTGAAACGATTGACTGTGGGACTTAATTGAACTGATTTTGGACTTTGACCTTATAAATGTGATAAATGAGACAATTGGACTCCAAGAAATAACATTCTTCTTAATTTGACATGATTGCTGGAACTCAGCGATTACACTGGGCGCTGTGGTAGCGCTTTATTTAAAAATTTAGATAAATAAGTCATTTTTTACTGTGGGACCAATCCTAGCCGTTAGCGCGCGCTGAAGAAATAGAGACAGTTTCAAAAACTACATTTCATTGACTTTCTAACGGTATCAGTCCGTTTGAGTTACAACGGTTGCGTCACATATTCGTACCAACATGTATTTAGCGATATTTTTCTGATATTACTAGGTTGCATCGCTTTTAACAGTGAAACGATTGACTGTGGGACTTAATTGAACTGATTTTGGACTTTGACCTTATAAATGTGATAAATGAGACAATTGGACTCCAAGAAATAACATTCTTCTTAATTTGACATGATTGCTGGAACTCAGCGATTACACTGGGCGCTGTGGTAGCGCTTTATTTAAAAATTTAGATAAATAAGTCATTTTTTACTGTGGGACCAATCCTAGCCGTTAGCGCGCGCTGAAGAAATAGAGACAGTTTCAAAAACTACATTTCATTGACTTTCTAACGGTATCAGTCCGTTTGAGTTACAACGGTTGCGTCACATATTCGTACCAACATGTATTTAGCGATATTTTTCTGATATTACTAGGTTGCATCGCTTTTAACAGTGAAACGATTGACTGTGGGACTTAATTGAACTGATTTTGGACTTTGACCTTATAAATGTGATAAATGAGACAATTGGACTCCAAGAAATAACATTCTTCTTAATTTGACATGATTGCTGGAACTCAGCAATTACACTGGGCGCTGTGGTAGCGCTTTATTTAAAAATTTAGATAAATAAGTCATTTTTTACTGTGGGACCAATCCTAGCCGTTAGCGCGCGCTGAAGAAATAGAGACAGTTTCAAAAACTACATTTCATTGACTTTCTAACGGTATCAGTCCGTTTGAGTTACAACGGTTGCGTCACATATTCGTACCAACATGTATTTAGCGATATTTTTCTGATATTACTAGGTTGCATCGCTTTTAACAGTGAAACGATTGACTGTGGGACTTAATTGAACTGATTTTGGACTTTGACCTTATAAATGTGATAAATGAGACAATTGGACTCCAAGAAATAACATTCTTCTTAATTTGACATGATTGCTGGAACTCAGCAATTACACTGGGCGCTGTGGTAGCGCTTTATTTAAAAATTTAGATAAATAAGTCATTTTTTACTGTGGGACCAATCCTAGCCGTTAGCGCGCGCTGAAGAAATAGAGACAGTTTCAAAAACTACATTTCATTGACTTTCTAACGGTATCAGTCCGTTTGAGTTACAACGGTTGCGTCACATATTCGTACCAACATGTATTTAGCGATATTTTTCTGATATTACTAGGTTGCATCGCTTTTAACAGTGAAACGATTGACTGTGGGACTTAATTGAACTGATTTTGGACTTTGACCTTATAAATGTGATAAATGAGACAATTGGACTCCAAGAAATAACATTCTTCTTAATTTGACATGATTGCTGGAACTCAGCAATTACACTGGGCGCTGTGGTAGCGCTTTATTTAAAAATTTAGATAAATAAGTCATTTTTTACTGTGGGACCAATCCTAGCCGTTAGCGCGCGCTGAAGAAATAGAGACAGTTTCAAAAACTACATTTCATTGACTTTCTAACGGTATCAGTCCGTTTGAGTTACAACGGTTGCGTCACATATTCGTACCAACATGTATTTAGCGATATTTTTCTGATATTACTAGGTTGCATCGCTTTTAACAGTGAAACGATTGACTGTGGGACTTAATTGAACTGATTTTGGACTTTGACCTTATAAATGTGATAAATGAGACAATTGGACTCCAAGAAATAACATTCTTCTTAATTTGACATGATTGCTGGAACTCAGCAATTACACTGGGCGCTGTGGTAGCGCTTTATTTAAAAATTTAGATAAATAAGTCATTTTTTACTGTGGGACCAATCCTAGCCGTTAGCGCGCGCTGAAGAAATAGAGACAGTTTCAAAAACTACATTTCATTGACTTTCTAACGGTATCAGTCCGTTTGAGTTACAACGGTTGCGTCACATATTCGTACCAACATGTATTTAGCGATATTTTTCTGATATTACTAGGTTGCATCGCTTTTAACAGTGAAACGATTGACTGTGGGACTTAATTGAACTGATTTTGGACTTTGACCTTATAAATGTGATAAATGAGACAATTGGACTCCAAGAAATAACATTCTTCTTAATTTGACATGATTGCTGGAACTCAGCAATTACACTGGGCGCTGTGGTAGCGCTTTATTTAAAAATTTAGATAAATAAGTCATTTTTTACTGTGGGACCAATCCTAGCCGTTAGCGCGCGCTGAAGAAATAGAGACAGTTTCAAAAACTACATTTCATTGACTTTCTAACGGTATCAGTCCGTTTGAGTTACAACGGTTGCGTCACATATTCGTACCAACATGTATTTAGCGATATTTTTCTGATATTACTAGGTTGCATCGCTTTTAACAGTGAAACGATTGACTGTGGGACTTAATTGAACTGATTTTGGACTTTGACCTTATAAATGTGATAAATGAGACAATTGGACTCCAAGAAATAACATTCTTCTTAATTTGACATGATTGCTGGAACTCAGCAATTACACTGGGCGCTGTGGTAGCGCTTTATTTAAAAATTTAGATAAATAAGTCATTTTTTACTGTGGGACCAATCCTAGCCGTTAGCGCGCGCTGAAGAAATAGAGACAGTTTCAAAAACTACATTTCATTGACTTTCTAACGGTATCAGTCCGTTTGAGTTACAACGGTTGCGTCACATATTCGTACCAACATGTATTTAGCGATATTTTTCTGATATTACTAGGTTGCATCGCTTTTAACAGTGAAACGATTGACTGTGGGACTTAATTGAACTGATTTTGGACTTTGACCTTATAAATGTGATAAATGAGACAATTGGACTCCAAGAAATAACATTCTTCTTAATTTGACATGATTGCTGGAACTCAGCAATTACACTGGGCGCTGTGGTAGCGCTTTATTTAAAAATTTAGATAAATAAGTCATTTTTTACTGTGGGACCAATCCTAGCCGTTAGCGCGCGCTGAAGAAATAGAGACAGTTTCAAAAACTACATTTCATTGACTTTCTAACGGTATCAGTCCGTTTGAGTTACAACGGTTGCGTCACATATTCGTACCAACATGTATTTAGCGATATTTTTCTGATATTACTAGGTTGCATCGCTTTTAACAGTGAAACGATTGACTGTGGGACTTAATTGAACTGATTTTGGACTTTGACCTTATAAATGTGATAAATGAGACAATTGGACTCCAAGAAATAACATTCTTCTTAATTTGACATGATTGCTGGAACTCAGCAATTACACTGGGCGCTGTGGTAGCGCTTTATTTAAAAATTTAGATAAATAAGTCATTTTTTACTGTGGGACCAATCCTAGCCGTTAGCGCGCGCTGAAGAAATAGAGACAGTTTCAAAAACTACATTTCATTGACTTTCTAACGGTATCAGTCCGTTTGAGTTACAACGGTTGCGTCACATATTCGTACCAACATGTATTTAGCGATATTTTTCTGATATTACTAGGTTGCATCGCTTTTAACAGTGAAACGATTGACTGTGGGACTTAATTGAACTGATTTTGGACTTTGACCTTATAAATGTGATAAATGAGACAATTGGACTCCAAGAAATAACATTCTTCTTAATTTGACATGATTGCTGGAACTCAGCAATTACACTGGGCGCTGTGGTAGCGCTTTATTTAAAAATTTAGATAAATAAGTCATTTTTTACTGTGGGACCAATCCTAGCCGTTAGCGCGCGCTGAAGAAATAGAGACAGTTTCAAAAACTACATTTCATTGACTTTCTAACGGTATCAGTCCGTTTGAGTTACAACGGTTGCGTCACATATTCGTACCAACATGTATTTAGCGATATTTTTCTGATATTACTAGGTTGCATCGCTTTTAACAGTGAAACGATTGACTGTGGGACTTAATTGAACTGATTTTGGACTTTGACCTTATAAATGTGATAAATGAGACAATTGGACTCCAAGAAATAACATTCTTCTTAATTTGACATGATTGCTGGAACTCAGCAATTACACTGGGCGCTGTGGTAGCGCTTTATTTAAAAATTTAGATAAATAAGTCATTTTTTACTGTGGGACCAATCCTAGCCGTTAGCGCGCGCTGAAGAAATAGAGACAGTTTCAAAAACTACATTTCATTGACTTTCTAACGGTATCAGTCCGTTTGAGTTACAACGGTTGCGTCACATATTCGTACCAACATGTATTTAGCGATATTTTTCTGATATTACTAGGTTGCATCGCTTTTAACAGTGAAACGATTGACTGTGGGACTTAATTGAACTGATTTTGGACTTTGACCTTATAAATGTGATAAATGAGACAATTGGACTCCAAGAAATAACATTCTTCTTAATTTGACATGATTGCTGGAACTCAGCAATTACACTGGGCGCTGTGGTAGCGCTTTATTTAAAAATTTAGATAAATAAGTCATTTTTTACTGTGGGACCAATCCTAGCCGTTAGCGCGCGCTGAAGAAATAGAGACAGTTTCAAAAACTACATTTCATTGACTTTCTAACGGTATCAGTCCGTTTGAGTTACAACGGTTGCGTCACATATTCGTACCAACATGTATTTAGCGATATTTTTCTGATATTACTAGGTTGCATCGCTTTTAACAGTGAAACGATTGACTGTGGGACTTAATTGAACTGATTTTGGACTTTGACCTTATAAATGTGATAAATGAGACAATTGGACTCCAAGAAATAACATTCTTCTTAATTTGACATGATTGCTGGAACTCAGCAATTACACTGGGCGCTGTGGTAGCGCTTTATTTAAAAATTTAGATAAATAAGTCATTTTTTACTGTGGGACCAATCCTAGCCGTTAGCGCGCGCTGAAGAAATAGAGACAGTTTCAAAAACTACATTTCATTGACTTTCTAACGGTATCAGTCCGTTTGAGTTACAACGGTTGCGTCACATATTCGTACCAACATGTATTTAGCGATATTTTTCTGATATTACTAGGTTGCATCGCTTTTAACAGTGAAACGATTGACTGTGGGACTTAATTGAACTGATTTTGGACTTTGACCTTATAAATGTGATAAATGAGACAATTGGACTCCAAGAAATAACATTCTTCTTAATTTGACATGATTGCTGGAACTCAGCAATTACACTGGGCGCTGTGGTAGCGCTTTATTTAAAAATTTAGATAAATAAGTCATTTTTTACTGTGGGACCAATCCTAGCCGTTAGCGCGCGCTGAAGAAATAGAGACAGTTTCAAAAACTACATTTCATTGACTTTCTAACGGTATCAGTCCGTTTGAGTTACAACGGTTGCGTCACATATTCGTACCAACATGTATTTAGCGATATTTTTCTGATATTACTAGGTTGCATCGCTTTTAACAGTGAAACGATTGACTGTGGGACTTAATTGAACTGATTTTGGACTTTGACCTTATAAATGTGATAAATGAGACAATTGGACTCCAAGAAATAACATTCTTCTTAATTTGACATGATTGCTGGAACTCAGCAATTACACTGGGCGCTGTGGTAGCGCTTTATTTAAAAATTTAGATAAATAAGTCATTTTTTACTGTGGGACCAATCCTAGCCGTTAGCGCGCGCTGAAGAAATAGAGACAGTTTCAAAAACTACATTTCATTGACTTTCTAACGGTATCAGTCCGTTTGAGTTACAACGGTTGCGTCACATATTCGTACCAACATGTATTTAGCGATATTTTTCTGATATTACTAGGTTGCATCGCTTTTAACAGTGAAACGATTGACTGTGGGACTTAATTGAACTGATTTTGGACTTTGACCTTATAAATGTGATAAATGAGACAATTGGACTCCAAGAAATAACATTCTTCTTAATTTGACATGATTGCTGGAACTCAGCGATTACACTGGGCGCTGTGGTAGCGCTTTATTTAAAAATTTAGATAAATAAGTCATTTTTTACTGTGGGACCAATCCTAGCCGTTAGCGCGCGCTGAAGAAATAGAGACAGTTTCAAAAACTACATTTCATTGACTTTCTAACGGTATCAGTCCGTTTGAGTTACAACGGTTGCGTCACATATTCGTACCAACATGTATTTAGCGATATTTTTCTGATATTACTAGGTTGCATCGCTTTTAACAGTGAAACGATTGACTGTGGGACTTAATTGAACTGATTTTGGACTTTGACCTTATAAATGTGATAAATGAGACAATTGGACTCCAAGAAATAACATTCTTCTTAATTTGACATGATTGCTGGAACTCAGCAATTACACTGGGCGCTGTGGTAGCGCTTTATTTAAAAATTTAGATAAATAAGTCATTTTTTACTGTGGGACCAATCCTAGCCGTTAGCGCGCGCTGAAGAAATAGAGACAGTTTCAAAAACTACATTTCATTGACTTTCTAACGGTATCAGTCCGTTTGAGTTACAACGGTTGCGTCACATATTCGTACCAACATGTATTTAGCGATATTTTTCTGATATTACTAGGTTGCATCGCTTTTAACAGTGAAACGATTGACTGTGGGACTTAATTGAACTGATTTTGGACTTTGACCTTATAAATGTGATAAATGAGACAATTGGACTCCAAGAAATAACATTCTTCTTAATTTGACATGATTGCTGGAACTCAGCGATTACACTGGGCGCTGTGGTAGCGCTTTATTTAAAAATTTAGATAAATAAGTCATTTTTTACTGTGGGACCAATCCTAGCCGTTAGCGCGCGCTGAAGAAATAGAGACAGTTTCAAAAACTACATTTCATTGACTTTCTAACGGTATCAGTCCGTTTGAGTTACAACGGTTGCGTCACATATTCGTACCAACATGTATTTAGCGATATTTTTCTGATATTACTAGGTTGCATCGCTTTTAACAGTGAAACGATTGACTGTGGGACTTAATTGAACTGATTTTGGACTTTGACCTTATAAATGTGATAAATGAGACAATTGGACTCCAAGAAATAACATTCTTCTTAATTTGACATGATTGCTGGAACTCAGCGATTACACTGGGCGCTGTGGTAGCGCTTTATTTAAAAATTTAGATAAATAAGTCATTTTTTACTGTGGGACCAATCCTAGCCGTTAGCGCGCGCTGAAGAAATAGAGACAGTTTCAAAAACTACATTTCATTGACTTTCTAACGGTATCAGTCCGTTTGAGTTACAACGGTTGCGTCACATATTCGTACCAACATGTATTTAGCGATATTTTTCTGATATTACTAGGTTGCATCGCTTTTAACAGTGAAACGATTGACTGTGGGACTTAATTGAACTGATTTTGGACTTTGACCTTATAAATGTGATAAATGAGACAATTGGACTCCAAGAAATAACATTCTTCTTAATTTGACATGATTGCTGGAACTCAGCAATTACACTGGGCGCTGTGGTAGCGCTTTATTTAAAAATTTAGATAAATAAGTCATTTTTTACTGTGGGACCAATCCTAGCCGTTAGCGCGCGCTGAAGAAATAGAGACAGTTTCAAAAACTACATTTCATTGACTTTCTAACGGTATCAGTCCGTTTGAGTTACAACGGTTGCGTCACATATTCGTACCAACATGTATTTAGCGATATTTTTCTGATATTACTAGGTTGCATCGCTTTTAACAGTGAAACGATTGACTGTGGGACTTAATTGAACTGATTTTGGACTTTGACCTTATAAATGTGATAAATGAGACAATTGGACTCCAAGAAATAACATTCTTCTTAATTTGACATGATTGCTGGAACTCAGCAATTACACTGGGCGCTGTGGTAGCGCTTTATTTAAAAATTTAGATAAATAAGTCATTTTTTACTGTGGGACCAATCCTAGCCGTTAGCGCGCGCTGAAGAAATAGAGACAGTTTCAAAAACTACATTTCATTGACTTTCTAACGGTATCAGTCCGTTTGAGTTACAACGGTTGCGTCACATATTCGTACCAACATGTATTTAGCGATATTTTTCTGATATTACTAGGTTGCATCGCTTTTAACAGTGAAACGATTGACTGTGGGACTTAATTGAACTGATTTTGGACTTTGACCTTATAAATGTGATAAATGAGACAATTGGACTCCAAGAAATAACATTCTTCTTAATTTGACATGATTGCTGGAACTCAGCGATTACACTGGGCGCTGTGGTAGCGCTTTATTTAAAAATTTAGATAAATAAGTCATTTTTTACTGTGGGACCAATCCTAGCCGTTAGCGCGCGCTGAAGAAATAGAGACAGTTTCAAAAACTACATTTCATTGACTTTCTAACGGTATCAGTCCGTTTGAGTTACAACGGTTGCGTCACATATTCGTACCAACATGTATTTAGCGATATTTTTCTGATATTACTAGGTTGCATCGCTTTTAACAGTGAAACGATTGACTGTGGGACTTAATTGAACTGATTTTGGACTTTGACCTTATAAATGTGATAAATGAGACAATTGGACTCCAAGAAATAACATTCTTCTTAATTTGACATGATTGCTGGAACTCAGCATTACACTGGGCGCTGTGGTAGCGCTTTATTTAAAAATTTAGATAAATAAGTCATTTTTTACTGTGGGACCAATCCTAGCCGTTAGCGCGCGCTGAAGAAATAGAGACAGTTTCAAAAACTACATTTCATTGACTTTCTAACGGTATCAGTCCGTTTGAGTTACAACGGTTGCGTCACATATTCGTACCAACATGTATTTAGCGATATTTTTCTGATATTACTAGGTTGCATCGCTTTTAACAGTGAAACGATTGACTGTGGGACTTAATTGAACTGATTTTGGACTTTGACCTTATAAATGTGATAAATGAGACAATTGGACTCCAAGAAATAACATTCTTCTTAATTTGACATGATTGCTGGAACTCAGCGATTACACTGGGCGCTGTGGTAGCGCTTTATTTAAAAATTTAGATAAATAAGTCATTTTTTACTGTGGGACCAATCCTAGCCGTTAGCGCGCGCTGAAGAAATAGAGACAGTTTCAAAAACTACATTTCATTGACTTTCTAACGGTATCAGTCCGTTTGAGTTACAACGGTTGCGTCACATATTCGTACCAACATGTATTTAGCGATATTTTCTGATATTACTAGGTTGCATCGCTTTTAACAGTGAAACGATTGACTGTGGGACTTAATTGAACTGATTTTGGACTTTGACCTTATAAATGTGATAAATGAGACAATTGGACTCCAAGAAATAACATTCTTCTTAATTTGACATGATTGCTGGAACTCAGCGATTACACTGGGCGCTGTGGTAGCGCTTTATTTAAAAATTTAGATAAATAAGTCATTTTTTACTGTGGGACCAATCCTAGCCGTTAGCGCGCGCTGAAGAAATAGAGACAGTTTCAAAAACTACATTTCATTGACTTTCTAACGGTATCAGTCCGTTTGAGTTACAACGGTTGCGTCACATATTCGTACCAACATGTATTTAGCGATATTTTTCTGATATTACTAGGTTGCATCGCTTTTAACAGTGAAACGATTGACTGTGGGACTTAATTGAACTGATTTTGGACTTTGACCTTATAAATGTGATAAATGAGACAATTGGACTCCAAAAATAACATTCTTCTTAATTTGACATGATTGCTGGAACTCAGCGATTACACTGGGCGCTGTGGTAGCGCTTTATTTAAAAATTTAGATAAATAAGTCATTTTTACTGTGGACCAATCCTAGCCGTTAGCGCGCGCTGAAGAAATAGAGACAGTTTCAAAAACTACATTTCATTGACTTTCTAACGGTATCAGTCCGTTTGAGTTACAACGGTTGCGTCACATATTCGTACCAACATGTATTTAGCGATATTTTTCTGATATTACTAGGTTGCATCGCTTTTAACAGTGAAACGATTGACTGTGGGACTTAATTGAACTGATTTTGGACTTTGACCTTATAAATGTGATAAATGAGACAATTGGACTCCAAGAAATAACATTCTTCTTAATTTGACATGATTGCTGGAACTCAGCATTACACTGGGCGCTGTGGTAGCGCTTTATTTAAAAATTTAGATAAATAAGTCATTTTTACTGTGGGACCAATCCTAGCCGTTAGCGCGCGCTGAAGAAATAGAGACAGTTTCAAAAACTACATTTCATTGACTTTCTAACGGTATCATCCGTTTGAGTTACAACGGTTGCGTCACATATTCGTACCAACATGTATTTAGCGATATTTTTCTGATATTACTAGGTTGCATCGCTTTTAACAGTGAAACGATTGACTGTGGGACTTAATTGAACTGATTTTGGACTTTGACCTTATAAATGTGATAAATGAGACAATTGGACTCCAAGAAATAACATTCTTCTTAATTTGACATGATTGCTGGAACTCAGCGATTACACTGGGCGCTGTGGTAGCGCTTTATTTAAAAATTTAGATAAATAAGTCATTTTTTACTGTGGGACCAATCCTAGCCGTTAGCGCGCGCTGAAGAAATAGAGACAGTTTCAAAAACTACATTTCATTGACTTTCTAACGGTATCAGTCCGTTTGAGTTACAACGGTTGCGTCACATATTCGTACCAACATGTATTTAGCGATATTTTTCTGATATTACTAGGTTGCATCGTTTTAACAGTGAAACGATTGACTGTGGGACTTAATTGAACTGATTTTGGACTTTGACCTTATAAATGTGATAAATGAGACAAAAAATAACATTCTTCTTAATTTGACATGATTGCTGGAACTCAGCGATTACACTGGGCGCTGTGGTAGCGCTTTATTTAAAAATTTAGATAATAAGTCATTTTTTACTGTGGACCAATCCTAGCCGTTAGCGCGCGCTGAAGAAATAGAGACAGTTTCAAAAACTACATTTCATTGACTTTCTAACGGTATCAGTCCGTTTGAGTTACAACGGTTGCGTCACATATTCGTACCAACATGTATTTAGCGATATTTTTTGATATTACTATGTTGCATCGCTTTTAACAGTGAAACGATTGACTGTGGGACTTAATTGAACTGATTTTGGACTTTGACCTTATAAATGTGATAAATGAGACAATTGACTCCAAGAAATAACATTCTTCTTAATTTGACATGATTGCTGGAACTCAGCGATTACACTGGGCGCTGTGGTAGCGCTTTATTTAAAAATTTAGATAAATAAGTCATTTTTTACTGTGGGACCAATCCTAGCCGTTAGCGCGCGCTGAAGAAATAGAGACAGTTTCAAAAACTACATTTCATTGACTTTCTAACGGTATCAGTCCGTTTGAGTTACAACGGTTGCGTCACATATTCGTACCAACATGTATTTAGCGATATTTTTCTGATATTACTAGGTTGCATCGCTTTTAACAGTGAAACGATTGACTGTGGGACTTAATTGAACTGATTTTGGACTTTGACCTTATAAATGTGATAAAT
>JASGCC010002658.1:0-27387 GCA_030067915.1 Hydractinia echinata
ATGTGGTTTAATTCAGTGTTGTCAGATTTAGACGGAAAGTATAAAACTAAGCCATGTATAAGTTCACTAGTTTTGTTATCTTTTGTAAATAATTTGGACTTTTTTAAAGGTGTGTTCTCAATGATCTCACATGGACGTTTTGCAATATTACCACCTGAAATACAAAAACTAACATAGAATGCTGGCTTGGTATACAATAAAATTGCTTCTGGAAATACAGTATGGCCACTCAACAGTGGAGGGTGAAATGAAGGATGCCTTATGAATACAAATTTTCGTGTAATTGCGCAAACGTTCCAAAGGGCGCAATATTTAATCCATAAATAAATATACTTTTTTACAGAAAGGCTTTTTAAATCATTAATTTTTTTATCTTAACCTCTGATTTTACTATATTTTATTTTCATAAGTTGCTGCCAATAAATTAATACGCACGAAAATTAGTACGAATAAGGTATTCGGAAAATTAACAGTGTTTTTAATTTTGACCTTTGGACGTGCTTATTTGTTTTATGATGTCCAAAATTAATACAAAAAAGTGTCATTGTAAAAAAATTAAATTTCTTGGTCTTTTCTTTTGAATAGTTAGTTGAAGCTTCTTTAGTGATTTTATCATTGCAGCAACAAAAACATCAGAACAATTCTTTTAAACAAAATATGAAAAATTATCAAAATGTCATCAATCAAACTTCTCGTACTTATTTTTATTGTGAAGTTATATGCCCGAATTAATATATTTAACAAAAATCAAAGAGAATTTAAAACTATGAAGTTATTTTTGGTACATTTAAAAGAAATGTTATTTTTTAATAATTTTCTTAGAGAACAAGTAAAATGGCTGTTTAATTGTAAAATTGAAAACTAAATTCGTTCTTACTTTTTACCTCTGGGTGGGCCAGTGCGTGTTCCCAAGTCTTCACCACTTGATTTGACAAACTTGACCTTTGGACGAGCTAACTCGCGTAATGTATTGATATCCCGATCTACTTCTGGAGACACGCGTGTGTGACAATCTTCAAGAATTGCTAATTATATAAAAATACACATTGTTACAGATAATCAGTCATATATTATGCACAGGGTGTCTTCTAGAATTTAAATTCAAACTTGATTTTATACCACCCTTTTCGGTTTTTTTTAGCAAAACTAAGAGATGGCTGATCTGCATATTCTACAAAAAAGGTTGATATTGGACACAGGGATGCAAATTCTTGATTGAGCACTTGTCCAAATAACAGTGCCTTCACTTATATAAAAATGCTTTCAATTTCGTTGACTTGGTCACAAAAAACACAACCTTTGAAGTAAAGAAAAAAACTTGTGGAAAAATCCACTTAGGTAACAAAGATCCGTAATATGAATTTTGATGAAGTAAGCAACGACCCATCAATGCACAAAAAACAGAAACAGGTGGGTTGACTAAGCTTTATAAAATTGGTCCTAGGAAATCCCTAGTCACCTATGTGGCGAAAAAAACTGACGTCACAACACCTTTTTCAAGTAATTTGGCCTTCTTAGCCAATTATTTCAAAAGATTTTATCAAATTCTATCAAATACAGCTGCTTTGAGAAGTCTACGCCAAACTTTCAACAAATTTTGCTTGCAGTATGTCTGCTATTATGTTTATGTCAAGTTAGTGTGTGACTTACACTAGTGTCCAGGTTTTCCTGATTAACAGGCCTTTTCAGGAGAGGCGTGCAATAGCACGCGCACACCTCCACACACACGCAAAATGGCTTAGGCGTGCTATTGATAGCACCTGCAAAATGACAAATTTTATAAGAAGTTAACCAGTGCAGCACACCCAAAAACACACCTAAAATACTTGAGGCGTGCTTTTTGGCACACACGTATTAAAATTTTCCTGAAAAGGCCTGGATTAATATAAGTAGCTTTTTCAAAATAAACTAATTTTTGCATTATCTATATTATAATACCCGTATACGTCTGTCCGTCTGTCTGTCTGTCACGCAAAATGGTAGCTTAGCTGCGCCATAGCTGCTTCCCTCTAACCAAGCCTGAACAATGCTAAAACAATCATAATATTTGTTTTTTTGTAACCTTTTCATCGTCCTACCAACCTTTTAATACATCTTTTTAAAGTCACGTCCCTTTTTACCATGAAATTCGCCACTGCAAAAAGTCCATATTTCAACCTAGCCACCCGACCATTAATCCGGACCATTAATCCGGAGTAATAAGCCTGCCAACCCTTTTGCGCTGGACTTTAACTTTATTAACCAATCAGAAACCTTATTTGTTTCACGTGTTTGCGCAACCTGGCGTTTAATTTTAGGCCGGGGCTTTCACGAGTTCATCAGAATATCGCAACCACGAGACCACGAGGACGGATTGGTTTGACATTAGTTTTACGTTTTACACACTTCATCTGTTCTCAATCTTTCCCCATTTTCTTTGAAGCACTTACCTAAACCTTAACGTTTTATTTTGTAAATCCTTGCAAAAGAATGCCAGGGTTAACGCATTCTCATGTAAATATATTATCACATTCTCTAGCCAGGTATAAATCCTAAAGAAACCAATTTTAGGATTTTAGCTAGGAACGTAGATTTCGAGGCGGTATTCTGCTGAAGCTAGCTACCTAGCTATAGCTAGCTGTATTTATTCCCATTCTTTTAAAGTTTTTATTCAGTTTGGTATATCAATATTTATTGTATGTAGCTAGCTAGCTCTTTTGAGCTACATCTGGCTCAAAAGTGAAAGTAGCCAAATGCAGTTTTTAGCTAGCTACAACAAATTTCTTATTTAATAATTTTTATGATGCTAGTTAGGTATATAACTACACATTTTATTACTGTCATGAAAACTTAATCCGCAAAGTAATTTTTTTAGCTCACAGAGTAACGATGGGCTGTTTCCTGTGTTTTTAATTAAACCGTTGTGATAAAGTTTTTTTGAAAAATGGTATTACCCTATTACTCATGTGTGACACGGTTTACCTGTAATAAGCGTTCGACCTGGTATTAACAACGGTCTGTTTTGTGTGTTTTTTATTGAAATTGAAATTGCAATAAGTTTTTTTGGGACAAGGCTATTATGTCCATACGCATTTGTGACACCTTTTACCTGTACTAAGCGCTCAGTCTGGTGTCATGAATAATTTGTTAACGTTTACTGAAACTTATTCTGCAAAATAAAATAATATTGACTATTTTTTTGCTATGACGGGGTAACAACGGGTTGTAAACTGTGCTAAAAGGGTATTAAGCATAAACGCATGTGCAACACGGTTTACCTGTATTAAGCGCTCAGTCCAGTGTTAACAACTGCCTGTTTTCTGTGTTTATGTTTAACCGAAGTTGTGGAAAAGTTTTTTTGGGAAAAAGGTATATATTGTACCTACATGAATGTGCGACATTGGAGTGACATTCATTTTTGAACTTTCACCACAATCATTTTCCAAAAAATATATAACAAAGCTTGGTCAACCATTTTTACTATGATAGGGTGACAACGCAATGTAGACTAAGGAAATGTTCAGCAAAGTTATTTTTTGAAAAATTTATTATACCCAAAACTCCATAATGCTCTGTGCGCTTCACTAGAATTATGACATATTGCATAACTGTACTAGAGTGCTCCACCTGAATGTGTGGCACAGTTTACGGCTCTTATTAGTTGCTCCACAGGGTTTTCAACGCTGGGTAACACTTTTACTTGTGGCTTATCCTGGCCGGGTCTCCCGGCTAGTGTTACAAATTTAGCTAGACGTAAATTAAAATATTGCTTCAAATTTATGAGAAAATGTAAAGTAAATTATAAAGAAAAAGGCTTCTTCAATCCTTTCTTCTGTAGTTGTTGTTGTGTAAAAATTTATAGAAATGGAGAAATTTGAATGGAAGCCAATACACTCCTCCGTAAACGGATCAGTATTACAATAGCACTTTTAACCCTATACAGTCCTACTTTTTCACCTGAAAGAATGTATTATGTACATGTAAAAATCCACAAAGTTTTGTAAACATTTGTAAACATTGGCAAGTCATCAAATGAGAGCTTGGTGTATAACTCTCACTGGTTGGTAACAGAGATGGAGGTCTAGTTTATGCTTCACAAAGCAGGCTTTTTTATTTCATAACAATTTTTAACATAGTAGGACCACCATCAAAAATATATTATGCTTGCATCCTCCAACTGACCCATTTAGGTTATTTAGTGGCCTCATTAATGCACTTTGTGCGGTAGACCGGGTTTCGATTTCTCTTGACGCTGATTCAATATGGGTGAGTGAATGTTACAATGGCCCTGGGTTAACCCAACGCTTGTGAGGGAAAATGGGGAAAATGGCACACTGTGTGGGCCGTTGGATGTTGCAAGAAGTTGTCTGGTAAGAGCATGGATCCTTAAAGAAAGTGATTGGTAAAATTGCAGAAGAGAATATTCCAGGGATTTTTCAAATTTTAAATTGTACATCAGAAAACGTAAACAAAGAATATTTCTGGCAATGACCATTAAAAAGGAGCTATAGCCTGTATCAGTCACGCAAACCTTTAATAAATTTTATTACCACATGCTCTCCTCCACAGATCCCCTTTAGTAATTCGCATAACCAAGTTTTCCTAATGTCACGTCTGTTTTTTGAGCATCAGAAAAAGTTACATGCAGATGTTGCCAGCAGCTACTAGCTCCATCCTGAGACAAGTTGCCAAGTATTGCAACTATTTTAATCATAAAATAGACTTTAGAAACAATTCCAGAGTATATCTCACATTAGAAAAAAACACATCACGGAATTAAGAAGCAAATATTTAACGAAAATAGGACGTTTTTGACAGTTTCTTTTTCGCTCAACCCTGTGGAAACGCCCACCTTGTTTACCTGCATTTTTGGGAAGTTGTTTTTAGAGGTGGCTTATAGTCAAAACCATGAAGTTATGTGGCGATCGGAGTTGTCAGATCGTCGCTAGAGCTGTTTGTTTAGATAATCACGTAATTAGATTAGGAGGACGGTATACGCTATAGCTAGCTAATCCCTTTTATAGACACTGTAACTGTGTGGGCTAGAAACCTGAGAGGCTAAAATAAATATAAGATTTTCAAGTGTGAAATTCAAACAAAAAACGAAGTTACCTTGTACTTCCATACCATATGAACACCCCATAAATTTCCAGTTTGACCAACTCATTGACAAGGTGGCAAGGCGATCTCCAGTGTAATATTCTTTATTACCATCAATAAAGGCACATCTAGCTCTCCACTCATGTTCTGATTCCCACATTAGTCTGGGGACACCAAGATGTTCTTCTGCCATAATAGTTACTAACTTTTCTAGTAAAATTTATACTGCAAAACAGAACGAGGGGATGCGAATGAGTACGCGCGATAACTATTTGAATCCGATTTTCATGGGATTTTGGATGGACAAAAAACTTGAAGTGAACCAACCTCGTTCCCATCGCCTATTGTGTCTCTTTTTTAATATGGGGGGGCGATGTCAGAAAAGATACAAGATGCCCTGGGAACAAGGAATAAAATTTACGTTTCGAAATATCAGAAGAACAAAAAAAATGGTCAATACTGCAACAGATTTTGAAATGATGACAATATTGGCGATGACACATCGCACCTATTCGTAGATATTTATTATGTGAAAAACAAATGTATGCCGGAAAGAAAAATAAATTGAAAACGTTCATTTACTCCCCTCTTTCAAGCGTCCCCCTAGAATAGACCTATACCGGGCGATTATTCGAAGCATGCGGATATCTTTGATATGAGGCGCAGCCACATATCAGAAAACGAAAAAGAAGCCCTGGGGACGAGATTGCAAAAAACGCTACAGGCCCTGTGATCGAGGTTGACGGTATACGATAAAGGTGAATGTTTAAACAGCAGTAAGGAACGGTTGTCTATGTATAACTCAACGGAAACACAATATCGCGTCAATAGTGCATCATGACAATCCCACGACTCTTTTTGGATTGCACCAGCCATGTTGGAATCGACACCTTGTAGCTCTGAAACATTTGTGCGACGGCCACGTGTTTTTGCGACACGTATCGCGTGGACGAAGAATAGAAACAGCGTTGCACAACAAGAGCTTACACCTCGTCCACAACAGGTTATCTATCATCACAAAAAAATTTTAAGGGCTTTAGGGGGTCACTTTATATTACTGATATGGGGTCTTTCTTCAATTTACCCTAATTTTCAGATTCACCAACATTTCCAACATTTCTCTAACAGGCACACTGCTTCTTACCAACCTAGTATCCGGGGTCTCTCTCTGTACGCTGAAACATCTGTGATATAATCAGCACAGTGCACTATGCTGGAGGGTCCTTTTGTATTTTTTGTAAAATTGCTGCTTTCACCAAAGACGTAAGAGAGTTGATGAGATCTTCTTCAGCTGCAGCAACCTCGTCCCCAGGGTCTTGTGGCCCATGAGCCGTTATTACGGAGGATATTTGGAGGAATCAAAGAAAAAACAGTTCATGACGAAAAACACTCGTCAGACAACCTCGTGCCCAGGGCATCTTGTATCTTTTCTGACATAAGGACGGCAATACGTTGTTTGCCTCGCCGTTCTGATGTGAGAAAAGATACAACAGGCGCAACAGAGTGTTAAAACCTCTAGTCGAAATGAGCACAGAAACTTTATGTAACAAAATTCGAAATTAACGCTGAGAAAGGAAGAGCACCTGAAAGCACTTACTTATATTTGAGGGTTGTTTGAACCATTCCGTTTTCAAATGTTTTTTGCAAGAATTGATAATCTCGTCCCCTTTCGCTTTCTAATATGCAAGCTAGCGCAAATTCGCGCTAGCCACATATCAGAAAGCGAAAAGGAAGCCCTGGGGATGAGATTAAAAAGTTGACCCTTTTAACATAATTATCTGTTGTCGCCATAAAGATGTAACACTATCGCATAGCTATATATACTTTGATAAATATTGCTCGATGCAAGTGCATAAACTTGCATATATGTATCAACACAATCTGTTTTAAAACATTATATATAAATGCCACTCTTAAATACACAATTTTCAAATAAACATCGTCACTCAATTATACTTATAAACGCGTTTTGACGTGAATAAACAACCTCGTCCCCAGGGTCCTGTGGCCCCTGAGCCGTTATTACGGAGTGGAATGCCCTGGGAACGAGGTTGGTACATAAAGTATAACTACATAATCATCGACACGTCACATATCAAACCTACTGCTTCTCCCGCATTTCTTAATCGTTACACATTACTGTCGAATGTATTTTTACACCAGAGTTATTCAATATGTACTTATCCTGTACATTTCTAATGAAGTTAATATTCAAATGATCTTTTGGTGACGTAGCCAGAACGGTGCTTGCCAAGACAAGCTTCAGTGATACGCAATGCAGTTTGAACTGTTAATTGTGCATCTTCTTTAGTTTTTAATTTTGGGTTCACTTCAACCAAATCAAGGGCACCAAGCAAGCCTACATATGTATATACACATTATACAATACTTTTTTTGATAGCTTCGTCTTCAAGAAGAGGCCAGTGAGAAGTTATACAAACCTAATTTATTGACGTATTCTCCAATGTAAAGTCCTTCCCTCAAAGATAAACCACCGTACACTAAAGAAATAGTATTGTTAATAAAACACGCCTTATTTCACGACGCTTGAATATAAATTATTTTTTGCGTGCATGTAGTTCCAAGCAAAAAGGTTCTTCTCACCTGTAGTTCCAGTGCTAGGGGACACCAAAGGATCTAAGGAGTCAATATCATAACTCAAATGAATCGGTCTGTCCAACCTAACATGTAATGGTAGAATATTGAGAGGGTTTTCTTTTAAGTTTTGAAGAAGATTCACACATTTATAACGCTTAAATATTACCTCGGGTTGATCGATTCTATGGCTCGTTCAACAACTGTTGAAATACCGTATCGATCAACTTCGTGCATTGAGAACGTGAGTATACCAAGCTCATGTGTTATCGTGCTAAAACATAAATATAAGCAAATACTAAAAAAATCGGGGGGGAAAAGGTGAGAATTAAGTCAATTGCCATAACATTTTGTCACTTTTGCAAGTCTAGCCTATCGGATCAGTTGCTTTTCTGCAACTACAATAGCATATCACTAATAAATTCTCAATTATTATTTCGTGTTTTAGGCACCGAAAAGTTGAAATCTCAACTACTAAACTGCTAGTTTCGATTTCCACATGTGTGACAGCCTTAACCATAGCCTTTACCATAGCAACTTACTACTCTCCCGGATCAGTGTCTCGTAAGCCAATATATGCAATGTCAAATGGTGTTATGCTAGAAGAAAATATGATTTATGTCAATGGGAAAAATAAAACGTTAAAGACTTGTGGTGACTTTGGTAAGATATCCGATTTAGGGGTTGACGGCGATTTTAGAATAGATTTTCAGTCATATTTTTTTAACTTGCACTAATGCTGTACCTACCAGGGCTCCGCCCATTCATAACCTGGTATTCCTTGAGCCTAAAAACAGTTAATCAATATCTTAGGGGGATTTTTATAGTAATTAATTAAAAATCATTTTCTAAAAAGAAATTAAGTAAGTCCTACATATGGAAGTCCTTTTACAAGGAAGGATAAACACATCCCATGTAAATTTCCACTGGGTGATGTTTGAAATGTGTTGATATCATTGTGTGCATCGATCTAAAATGTTGTGAGAAATTATGCTTTATGAACAATCTCTCGTTAGTTCTCTTATTTTGGCGTCATCTCTTATGTGGGTAACTACAGGGCACCTGGGACCAAGATGGGTTAAACAGTCCGTGTCGGAACAGAATGGTTGATGACATTATCAAAAAACATTTAAATCTCAATATATCCTTAACCGTTCGTCGAAATCATATGTGTTGTACAATTCTTTTGATCAGGGTTTTTAAACTCTACAAAATGGATGCGAAGAAATTTCTAAATAAAAATGTTGTACGTTGTCGGGTCATCCGTTTGGTTGTTTCCCTAATCAGCTGGGTTTTTCTGCGGCGCATTTAACAATTTTATCAACTACTAAACTGAAAAATGCTCTTAACTTACCCACAGAACACATATATTTCCCCTTGCTTTCTGGTGACCGAATACACTGCCAGTTGCAACACTTTAAAAAAAAATGTAACGTATAAAGAATCATCCTTTTTTAAGACTGAGAAGTCGTATTAACTATTAAGTAAAAGTAGTTTGAGAATTATAGCTGCAACTTTGGTCGGCAATTCGTAACACAATCAAAACACTCCACATCCTAATCAACGCAAATAATAAAATGAATAAATTAACAAAATTTTGCAACCCACCTATGATCGCCTCCTACTGTGACGCATATATCTCCACTTTTACTTCCCTTCTCTACAATATTAGCAACCTAAAAAATCAATTAAAAAAAAGGGAAAGCATGTTATACACGTGCGTGTAAAATCAAGAATTGTTTCACTAAAATGATGATAAATACGAGTTAGATAAATACGAGTTAGATGAACACGAGTTACACGAACACGAGTTACACGAACACGAGTTACACGAACACGAGTTACGTGAAGACGAGTTACGTGAAGAGAGTTACACGAAACACGAGTTACACGAACACGAGTTACACGAACACGAGTTACACGAACACGAGTTACACGAGTTACACGAACACGAGTTACGTGAACACGAGTTACGTGAAGAAGAGTTACACGAACACGAGTTACACGAACACGAGTTACACGAACACGAGTTACGTGAACACGAGTTACGTGAACACGAGTTTCGTGAACACGAGTTACGTGAAGACGAGTTACACGAACACGAGTTACACGAACACGAGTTACACGAACACGAGTTACACGAACACGAGTTACACGAGTTACACGAACACGAGTTACGTGAAGACGAGTTACGTGAAAAGAGTTACACGAACACGAGTTACACGAACACGAGTTACACGAACACGAATACACGAACACGAGTTACGTTAAGACGAGTTACGTGAAGAGAGTTACGTGAAGAAGAGTTACACGAACACGAGTTACACGAACACGAGTTACACGAACACGAGTTACACGAACACGAGTTACACGAACACGAGTTACGTGAACACGAGTTACGTGAACACGAGTTTCGTGAACACGAGTTACACGAACACGAGTTACACGAACACGAGTTACACGAACATGAGTTACGCGAACACGAGTTACGTGAACACGAGTCACACGAACACGAGTTACGTGAAGACGAGTTACGTGAAGACGAGTTACCTGAAGACGAGTTACGTGAAGACGAGTTACACGAACACGAGTTACACGAACACGAGTTACACGAACATGAGTTACCCGAACACGAGTTACGTGAAGACGAGTTACGTGAACACGAGTTACGTGAAGACGAGTTACGTGAAGACGAGCTACGTGAAGACGAGTTACGCGAACACGAGTTACACGAACACGAGTTACACGAACACGAGTTACACGAACACGAGTTACACGAACACGAGTTACGTGAACACGAGTTACGTGAACACGAGTTACGTGAAGACGAGTTACACGAACACGAGTTACACGAACATGAGTTACGCGAACACGAGTTACACGAACACGAGTTACGTGAAGACGAGTTACGTGAAGACGAGTTACGTGAACATGAGTTACATGAACACGAGTTACGTGAACACGAGTTACACGAACACGAGTTACACGAACACGAGTTACACGAACATGAGTTACCCGAACACGAGTTACGTGAAGACGAGTTACGTGAAGACGAGTTACGTGAAGACGAGTTACGTGAAGACGAGTTACGTGAACACGAGTTACACGAACACGAGTTACGAACACGAGTTACGTGAAGACGAGTTACGTGAAGACGAGTTACGTGAACATGAGTTACACGAACACGAGTTACGTGAACACGAGTTACATAGACATATGAAGTACATACTAACCTGTCTGGAGACTTTTCCACAAATACGTGAATTTTTTATGGGATAGCCTTTGTAATTTTCTACTTCTGGGTTTTCTGAAGAATACTTGTCTACTTTTATATCACCAAAATCTTTAACATGCCTCCCTAAAGACAGTTTTATAAAAAAAAATTATTATTGTTATTTCGCCGTTAAAGAATTCACATTGTTTCGTAAAAATAAAAACTATAGCTAAAATAAAATAATAGCTATTATGTTGTAGAATCGAATAATATTGTCTCTGTTTTTAAAGTAAAAGTTTTATAGAAAGATTTTTGTCTAGAAGCCCTAATTTCAGTTTTCCGACGAAAAAATTTGGCGAAAGTAACTATTTTGCAGGTCCGGTGACTAAAATTTTCCTCAGGTACCTATAATGCCACTAAAAGTCTTCCAAGAACTTCACTACTGGCCTATTTTTTATTGTTCCTACTTCAAGTCAATAAATAATATAAATATATTGAACTATGAACTTTGATAATTACAGGAAAGAAAAACATAACAAGAATATACACATCAACCATTTCCTTTCTAAACAATAGGCCATTTTTCAACTGAGACCCAACTTTAGTCAGGGAAAATGGCTAATTCTATCCATTTGGGACTAAAAATTTCTTCATTATTAATTTCCACGCCTAATCTAATTTCCGTCTTTTTTCCTCGATAAATCAGGTCGAAAAGACGTTTTTTAGATTTAACATAACTACAATCTTGTCCCAAGAGCTTCTTTTTCTCCTTCTCATATGCATGTCTTTCGCGCTAGCCTCATATCAGAAAGCGAAAAAAGAGCCCTGTGTACGAGATCCCAACATGGAAGTAAATTATGGATTAGAAAATTAAAATCGTCTACGTAACTAAGCAACAAGAAGTAACAATAATGGTAGCTACAAACCTAAAGCTTCGATTCTATCAACCAATCCCGCGTCTCGCAAAGCTTTTGGTCCATGCTCAACTCCACTTCTTGGCTAAATCAGATTTACACATTCCAAACGACTTGAGGTAGTCAAAACACGTGGAAAATGACGATAGCATTTAATTATAAAAACATCTTTCGATAACAGTATGAGCAAGAAATTTGTATTTTTGTTTTACCTGACCGCCGCTGAATGGAACTCCTACCAACGACACATCTCTAAGATGCCGTCTCGATTGACGGCAAACCGAAGCAAAACACGTCGTAAGGATATTTGTCTTCGATAGCATTATGTCCTTTTTTATCAGACCAAATCTTTAAAACTGTTTTCTGTGTATTGGTTTAGATTGAATTCACTTGAGAGTAACGAATAAATAATCAAATGCTCTTAATTTTCTGCAGAATTGTCAAACTTTCCTATGCAGTAATAAAAGTCAGTCTTATTTTTAACAAAGAAAGGTTAATAAAAGATAATGACATGATTAAAAAGAAGCTCATATAAACACTAAAAAACATTACGGTGTATCCCCCATCACTTTCTGAGGAAGATAAGGCAAAATGATTCATAGCATATGAGCTTCTCCTATAACGGAATCTAATAATGCAATAATGCATAACAAGGGTGTTTCTTTTTGGATTGTTTTAGCCTTGCTCACAGGCCGGTTTATTTCAACTTTGGAAGTCACAAATGCAATAAAAGCCTGAGAACAAAGTTGGGATTTATTTATTGATGATAAAGTAGAAATTTAACCCTGAAGCTACCTAGTCTGTAAAAGTTAGCCAGTATTAGGCGCTTAGCCAAAATTTGGCCACTTTTTACGGCCTGTTTTGTTTTTCTGCTAAGGTATAATACACGAACGACAGTTATGTCTACGTTGGAAGCTAAGAAAATGATATGGGACTTCTTTTAGGAGAGGTTACTGCCGCTGAGAAGTACGCCAAGTGCGCAGTTGTAACGTCCTTACTGACAGAACGATGTGTTTCTCTCTTTACGCTCCAATCACATACACTCGTAGCAAAATGTAAACGTGTTTTGTGTCGATCTCAGAAATTCAAATTTTAAATTCAAATACAGTTTGAAGCATTCCAGTACATCACATTTAATTAAAATGGTTTAAAGTCAACCGTTTTTACAAAAGCACTTCCTATAAATTGAGGACATAGTCAGTCTGAGCATGGATGTACGGTCTGAGTGAAAAGTTCAGCTTCAGGACACAAGACAGAATGTAGAAAAAATTCTGTTCTACAACATTTGTTGTGCAGCATCAAGTTGTAGCATTGTTGTAAAACACTAATTAGTCGTGACCCTTGTTGGACCGTTATACAACAATTTTAGTTTTTATGGAAACCGAAATTACTACCACTAATGAAGTCATTGCCTCGCCCATTAATACATATAAATCAAACAAAGTCACCAGGGATCATAACGTTTTCTTCATCGCTTTGGAACCCGCCCGGAATTAATATTGATCAAAAAGTTAATTTGGAATTAGTATTTCTCTTTTTTTACCACGAGAATAGAAAACTTCTGATTGACATAAAAGCGAAAATAAATTCCGAGCAAAAAAAACTTTACATCTCTTAGCACCTAAAACCATTTACATCGTCAACCGCGTGAAAACATTCTTAGCGCCGACTACGTAAAAACATTCACAACGATGACCACCTGAAAACATTTGCATCGCTGACCATCTGAAAACATTTGCATCGCTGACCGCCTGAAAACATTCGCGACGCCCACCTAAAAATATTTGCATCGCTGACTGCCTGAAAACATTTTTTTAGCGCCGACCGCCTTAAAACATTTGCAGCGCTGTCTGCAGTTATCTTTGATTAGTCTAAAAACTATTTTTAAGTACGCGTATTTTTATTAAGCATCTAGTTTGTCAGCAACTTTATTACCTGGCTGATACAAAAACCGGTTAGTATGAAAAATCAACAAAATTTGTCCAGTATAAGAAATATCTAATGGGATCAACAACTTCTTATTTCTCGAGATTAAGGAAATTGGTATTGGCAAAGTGCTTGGAGGGCAACCTTGTCTCCAGGGCTTTTTGTCTCCCACCAGCGCTGCGCCTATTGATAGGTCTGACAAATGTTCGTCACGCCGTTCGATATGCAAAAACAGACAACAGGTACGGGGATCGAGGTTGCTTAGGAAGCACCAAACATTGTCAGGTCAGGGTGGTCACATTTTTTTTCCAAGAAAAGGAGTTTAGAGGATTTTAAAGGAGATTTTGCACCGAATTTAGAGAAGTTTTTTCGCAAAAAATGAAAAATTTTGAAGAAATATAGAGGATTTTAGAGGATCAACAGCAAACTTTTTTTTTTCTTTCCTAGGTTTTAAAAGCTTATCAATTTCTGAGATCAATAACAAATATGTTTAGGAAAGTATTACTTTTAGGATAAATGATTAAAAAACAATTGAAATAAAGCTTTTGATGAGGGACGTATTGCTAACATGAAAGATAGAACTAACAGTTTATATCACTATAACAAATGTAAAATCCCTGTACCATAATAGAAATAGGTCAGTCACAAAACTTAAACGAAATCTAACATAAACTAGACCAACTATCTTGAGGAGTTTGTATCTAGCATCATTTGAAATCAAAAACAAAATCAAAACGAAATCTGACATAAATGACTACCATCAATTAAACTTGGACAGCACTGAGAATCGTAAATTTAGTTCTTTTGAGGTTATAATGGTGGGCTTTGCTACGATCCAAAGAACTAAAACAATCGTCACCAGCTGATGCTTTACCTAAAAACTCCTTGTCTGTGTCATTAAAAGCGAACCTGCAGATCCATTTTTTGGAAATTTTATTATAAGATTCATTAAATAATGTGGTGTAATAAGGGACTTCTTTCAATTTATTTAACAGTATTTCTATAACAAAAGATGACATGACATAAAATGTAACAACATTTTGTTTTTCCACAAGTGAATTTTACTATATAGAACAGAACAGCTTACCTTTCGATTCTGATGTTTCTGAAAGTTTGCATTTTGAAACTTTTAATGACCAAATTATCTCTGCAATTAGTAGTATCTGATCTCTTGATACTGTATTAATTAAATTGGTATGCTTTTGAACTATTTTTTGTTTTGCTGGACTAGTGACTTCAGAAGGCTGTTTAACAAAACTTATTTTATTGCTACCAATTAAACATCTTTCTATATGTTTCTTTCCTTTAGCATGCTGCCTTATACTCTTAATTATGTTTGCAATACTAAACGACTTGTATCAAACGTTATAAACCAAGATTTAAATTCCGCTACAATGAGTCACGAGTCTTGAAATTTACTTTTGTATTTAGGCAATATTTCATTACTTTTCTAAACAAAACAAATAACTTCCTAATGGTAGACATATCAGATAATAACTACATGGAAACCAATTTCTAGATTAAAAGTAGTCTCAATTGTCTCTAATAATGATATGTAGACAAGAATAAGTAAAAACTGACACTTTCGAAACAAACAGAAATTTAAGCTATGCAAAACAGTTAGAATATTTCTTTATCTGGCAAAGAAAAATAACACGTAAAACTATCAAACTATTATTAGTGTTACTGAAATAGAAGAGTTAAAGAGGAGATTTGGTCCCATTTTCAACTTCTAAGAGGATGTAGAGGACTTTAGAGGTTTTTTAAAAAACACGACTTAAGAGGATTTTTGAGGAGGCGTGGGTGTATTTTTACTGATAAAAAAGGGGCCATTCCTTTTGCTATCATAGTCGTTCGTTTGGTGGGTCTACCCTGCAAATTTTTTTCTAAATTTATATTTTGTCAGCCAGTCAGTAAGAAATTGTCACCAAAGCCCCTGTATCAAACATTTACTGGCAGATATCAAAAAGGGTGCTAATGAAACACAAACATGGTAAACGTGTTTTTAAAACCCCTAAACCCAGCTCGGGTTTAATCACAACTGCATTTAAAAAAGGTCTTTTTTCTTGTTCACAATTTTTAATAAGATATTAAATTAAAACTATTTTTACATAGGATTATCCGAGACATTTTTTCCGTAGAGGTAAACAAAATTTACAACAAACACAGCGATAGAAGATTAAAAGAAAGGTTAGGCAATGGGACAGAAGTTTGTTTCGACACAAACCTGAAAATATCTTACATGTTAGTTCCGTTTGTTAAAATAGTAGGGTTTAAAAATAAAAATCAACAAGTTTACAAATAGCCAAGTTTTAAAAATATCTCATAACTTCCGTTTGAAATAGTCGGGGTTTAAAAATAACTAATATTTACTTTCTCGAAATAACCACACAAACAGCTTTCAGCATACTGGTGATATATACAGTTCCCTTTTTCTTCCCCTTGTCTGACAGGTGTCATTCAAAATACTTCAACGTGCACAAAAACAAACAGGGTAAAAAAAGCCCAGGGTTTTTATTTCCCCGCTTGACTGCGTAGCATTTTGTATATTCTGTCTTTAATGAAATCTTTGCCTTTAGGCGCGTACATTTGTTTGCTTTTGTCCAGTCTAAAGAGAGTTTGAATATGTCATGACAGTTGTGAATGCAAGAGATAATCCAGCAAAACATAAACGCTATAGCGCAAAATGCTCTCAAGCATTTTTGTTAGCGCGTGTACACTTAGACAAAATCTCTTGTGCAAAACAACAAAAAATAATCGTAAGTTTTTTTGCTATAGCAGAAAATGCAGTCAAATGGAAACGAGGCTTGAGTTCGTTTACCAGGGTGGCCACACAACTAATTTTTCTGACAATTTCCTGACATTTTTTGGACTAAAAGCCTGACATTTCACTCATTTTCCCAGCTATTTCTGAGCTGTTACGAATGTTCTCCAATCATATGGATAAAATAAATACACTGTAAAAAAATTAATTTTTGGCAGTACCTGAAATTCCTGACAATGTTTAGACGGTTTAGACGGAAAAAAATGAGTTAACATAATACAACAACTTACACTAAACAACTCAAATCTGTTAAAGAGTCAATGAAGTCGAAGAGTTGACTGATGTCGTATGTGATTGATGTACTGTTCGGATACGTTCGCTTCAAATGCTCTTCGAATATTTTACATACTCCTGAAAATTGTTTAAAAAGGTAAATGATAAAACATTGGATTCCAATTAAACATAAACAAATTAAACCAATTATAAGCATATATAGGGTAAGGTTCCTGAAAGTTTAGGCATATCATAAAAATTTTCCAAACAAAAACGTTTTACAACCGTACATAAAAAAGATACAAAAGGAACAAAACATCAAAAACAAATGTTTTAACAAACATAACAGAATGAAAGGAAGAAAAAAAGCAAATCGTGGATGGTTTCGAAGTAAACTATGCTTATTTAAAAAAATGTGTAATCGTACTGTTAAACTTTCGAAAACAAATTGTGCATATTGACATTTTGAAACAAAGACATTCAGCAACACAGACAAGATAGTGATCAAGACAATAATTGAAACACATCACTCCAATTCAAACACCTGTTTGTAACACTCCTACATGTTACTTCAAAATATCTGTGTACGCACAATGTAATTCTGACCACTAGTTTAAAAAAACACTAAAATATAACATTTACTTTGGTCATAAAACCATAATAAGAGACTATATCCAAAATACAATTCCATGCTTTTAATTTAGCATTATTCAGAAGCTACTAATAGTTGATTGGCATGCCCCTAAACAGCAATAATAAACAAGCACAAGACCGCATGGTCTTTTACGTCCCTAGCGTTTTCAAAAAACTGGATAGGGGTTATTTCTATGATTATAAGTGCAATAAAAATGGTTTTCGATTTCAAAACTCCTGTTTAAATTGGCTCACAGACAGACAGGAGTATTATAATAAAGATAAGTGAACCTACCTTCCATACATTCTGTTACAGTTTCAAAATCTGAGTATGTTCTAGTTTCAAGTTTATTGCTTGGTTGGACCAACAAGATGGTGTGTTCAGTCTAAGATGGAGAACAAAAAAAATAATCAAGTGGTATGGTAACAAATTAAGGAATTCGTGTCTTCTTTTCTCTTAGTTTAAAGAAGGTTCCAGAAAAACATGGCCTATGGGCCACGGTCTACCCTAAAAATGATATTCATCAATTTTTTTCCACGCCTGCTGTGCGTAGAATATAATGCATAGAAGAGTTTTGTTTCTTCTCTGTAGGAGATTCTTTCTACACCCTGCATCTCTTCGCCTATACACGCATGTTCTATTCCTATTTTCAGGAATAAGACCAACTATTTTTTGTGTCTGATGATGATGATTGTCCTTTTTTGAAATTGATATTTGCGCAGATGTTTTTACTCATAATCCGGATGTTTTCCACAGGCCTTCTTCTTAAACATTCTTGTGTTTAGGGGGAACCCCCCATTGTATTTTTCATTGTTACTATTTATTTTACGGGAATATCATGCTCAGTTATTCAACAACACATGCATGTTGTAACATAGTAATGGTGACATTAAAATTTCATTCCTATTTTTGTTGGTTTTTAATTTAAAACTAGCACACAAAAACATATAAAACACTCAACCCATGAGAGTGAACCCAAGATACAGTAGATTCTGTAAGTTAAACTTCAATGCTTTATACTTTAAACACATTTGGATTTGGATAAGGGTGTTTTGCTGGGTTAATTTGCTTACAAATTGTTAGTGCATTTTGTTGCACATGGAAGCATGGCCACACTTCAGAAAAAGCAGACCCATATTGGGGAATGCTAATTGCCATACACCCTAAATCATTGACTTTTCAAGGATACAAGATCTTCTATTTTCAACAACAATTTTCATCAACTTAAATTTATTTATTATATAATTGGATAACTGCAGTGGTCTGTCGTTTATGTTTTCCACTGTATATAAACGTGAACATATTCATTGTTCTTGACACAAAATCAATTAATCTACATCGTGCTGTAACTTGTCTATTGGTATCAGGAAAAATATAATACAGCCAAGGTTTCAGGGTATGATAGAATAAATCAACCATACTACATGGGTAAACATGGAAAGAATGTGAATTAATAGAGCCTGATTATGAAAGATTGTTTCATTTTGAAGCTCTTTATCCCTGTTAAGAACGCTGATTATAAACTATGTCTGATTTTGAGTAAAAAAAACAAAAAAACATGGCTACCAAGCGATAATTTGTTGCTGTTTGGTTTTTCTGTTCGTGGTTATTTTTCGTTGCAGATTTTGGATTTATATTTTAGGAGTATGGGAACTTTTATAGTCTAGAAGTTAGGTCGTTGGCGAGTTGCTACTATTGCCAGTATTCAATTAAAAATGTCACTCTCCATCTCTGAGGCTGTGCATATTTAAAATATTCACGGTGTAATGTTGAATGGGAATACGGAAACGTATAATAAATAAAGATACCAATTGTTTAAGTGTATATATTTTTAGAAATTTCATAATTAGTTAGTGGGAGAAAAACAATAATAAGAAAAGCCTTAGTCAACACTGATAAGCAACCATAAATTTTCTGTAATAAATTATGAATGTAGGATAAACAAATAATATATTGTAATGTCTGAAACGTATTTTGAGTGATGTTATGTGTACTTTCAATACATCTAATACCTATTCTCATATTCTCAATACAGTAAACAGTGTAGAAGTAACATTTTTAAGTCTTGTGGCGTTATTAAGTATATAATATAGTTGGTGATAGCTAGCTAACCAAAATATTTTTTAAGAAGGACAATGATAAACGCTACGAGAATAAACAGCATGGTTTTTTTAAATTAAATAAGTTTAGTAAATACAGTAAGAAATAGCCAGAGAATGTTATACCTAGGACTACACATTTTACTACTGATGAAAAAACAACGCAACAGAAATAAGAACACCCTAACCCTATAAATAAGAACAATCCAGAGGGCATTTTTTCCTTGTGACAGTTTGTGCAAAATAATATTCATGCTGGATTATACTTATTTAGCAACATAAACACAAATTTTAGAGAAATTAAAACAAAGATATTTTCTCACTATTCAAAACAAAATTAGAAATAAAATTAGGCTGAAAAATACTTAATAATATATAAATAAAAAAGCGAAGTTGCAGCTTATAATGTTAGAACTATACAGAAAACAAATATATAAGACAATAAGAGGGTGCTGATAAGCCGTAAACGCCTGCATATATAATGACAAGTTCGGGCGACTTTTCAAAATTAAATTGGAGGTTGTCCTCTGAAACCGCCTGCACTTTCCGAAACTCGCCCAGAGCATTCCGGAAATGCAATTCCTTGTAACATACCATGCGGACGATAGTTGGAAGAAGGCGTTTGAAGTGAAAGGAGTTAATAAAGTTTATATATAAGTTATTTATCAAGTAAATTTTATCAAAAACCATCAAAAACAGTTATTTTAAGAACTTCGCTACTACATAGTATATAAGTTTATTTTAATTTTTATAGTGTTTTGAACCATTAGTGTCTGTTTTTCTTTTTTTTTTCAGGCATTGTTCGGGTCTATGCAGGTTTTTTCGGGCGAATACTCTAACCTTTTTCAAAATGCCAAACTCCCCTGAAAACGCCCGCACTTTTTACGGCATATGCAGCTTATCGACACTCTCATAATATAATTCCATAACAGTTCCAGATTTTTTACAAATTAATTCTAGAAACAGTTTGCTTTGGTATTGTTGCCTGCCTTGCCTATGCACTGATTTGTCTTGCTGGTTCCTTTTCCCTGTTGCCTTGCCGTTTCCCTTGCTTCCCCAAAGTGCCTTAGTGAAGTTAAAATCGTTTGATTGGACAAAATATATAACACATGGGAACTTAGTTTCTATACGTTTTAACCAAAGTAGCGTCCACAATATTTTGCTTGTGTACCTAGGGGACCCTTCCTCCGCTCTGCAACCCTTTATATATTCATGGTACTCGCGGGCCAGTTTTCAATCACAGCCAGCATTCAATCACGGGCAAGTATTCAGACTAAGCAGCCATTATGAAATGGTGTACACAGATTTCTACTGTGAGTGTTTGACCATGAAAATTCCTTGTCGTACACCAGAGGAGGCACGACATCAGAGTAACTTGTCTGCAAGAATTGATTGTCTATATGGCCTTTGGTGCTCCTGCTGCCCCAGTTTCTGATTTTTCTGAATTCCTTGGATGCCGTAGATTAGTGGTTATAACTCTCGTACTCTGTGCGGGAGACCGGGGTTCGATTCCTCTTGACGGCGATTCAACATGGGCGAGTGAATGTTACCATAGCCCCGGGTTAACCCAAGCCATGTGAGGGAAATTGGGGAGATGGCACACTGTGTGGGCCGTTGGATGTTGCCGGGAGTTGTCTAGTAGAGCGCGGGCCCTAATTGGGTCTGCGTAGCTCAAAATGAGCATTAAATACTCCAGGACTCTCCATCTATGCCATGGTCCCTCCTGGAAATAATAGACAGGGTATATCCCTCGATATTTTTGTGAGGCTAGCCATGTAAAATATGCACATCTATGCTTGCAATACTAGATACTGTAGCTAAATAAATTGATCTATTTTGTAAAAGTTCTAAAATCACCACAAACTAACAACACATACCATAATAAATCAACGAGGAAAGAAAGCAAGTGACTTGATTTCACAAACTAACTTCTCTGTCTCTTCTTTTAGCTGGCTGCTCTGTTGTAAATCTTCGCTCTTACTTTATGTAGTGATACACAAAACATTTAGCTGGGTCCTCAGATTGCAAAGACGGCGATGATGACGTCATTTTTATTAGGAGCCGTGGAGAACGGCGAGCGAAGGGCAGCATTTTTCAATTTTTTTCATCAAAATAAAAAGGTTAAAAACTGCATTGTCGACCCCAGAGGTCTTTGAAAGAGCTCTGGGGAAGAGAATGTGGAACTGTTAAAATTTGCGCATTACATTTTTAATTGTCAATTTCTATTTGACAGCTTTTTGACGGCAAAATGAGGTGTAAGATGAAAAGACTGCATGACTATTTACTGCGCCATTTTATATTATGAACCAGATACGTATGGATACTACTGTAAGTCTATGCTTGTACTTCTGTGTCTGTAGATCCTTTTATCTGTAATTTTAATATGGTTGTATGCTATTTTTAGCGACAAAAGAGGTTTTATGGGATAAGGCAATTTTGTGTTCGTACTTATCTTTAGACAGTTTCATTAACTTTTTTGTGTTGTAATTCTTCTGTTATAAGCAACTTACGCAAACCTGTTTGATTGTGGAATTAGCAATTAGTTTATGAGGTTATTAGCAAAATTAATGTTGTGCGACCCGGCAGTGCTTTTTCGAGTGGTAGAAAAAAATAATTAAAACCTCCTGAGACCTCCAGCTGTGAGAAGTAAACACAAATAGTCAATGCATGTACTGGCTCTTAAATAAATTTGAAAAATATTATTATGACATTTTAATTTCGCTAAAATGGACGAATATCAAACAATGTTTGCACAAATATGAAGACAATCAAATAAATATCATTTTCCGCTCAAAATATTCTGGATTTTCAGGAAGACCTAGTTTTTCAGGAAAGCCTTGTCGGTTGGGTTTTTTGTATCAAAGCACCGTCGGATTATAAAAAACCTAAAAGGCCTTGGGAGAACGGGTTAGGCCTACAAAGAATTCTTACATTACGCTGCACAGTCCAATCATTCAAATGCTGTGTGCATGCATTCTCTCGTCCCCAGAGCTTTTTGAGATTAAAACCTCGAAAGTACTACTTTCGAGTTTATCTCAAAGAGCTCTGGGATCGAGAATGGTGTGCATGGTGGTTTAGTCACTTGGTTAAAAATCATAATTAATATGCCGGATATTTGTTGTTTATATGGTGTACGCCAGGAAAATTATGTACTTAAAGTGAAACGCAGTAACAACGAAGCGGAAACAAAGACGCTATACAACAATCATTTGAAATTCCAACCGTTCACACAGAAGCGGTGCGCAATACAAATATAAGGTGGTGCCACGCAATTGTTTGGTTGTTGTGGAGGTTATTCTCCCAAATAAGGCCAAAATTCGCGCAGTCCACGAAAATTAATCAATTTTAGGCAACAATGTTATTGGACTAAAAAAGTATCCTTGGGTATCAAGTAAGCTGCACAATGCGCCATTTTTATCTCAAGATGATATCTCAAGCAAGTAGCTACTTTATGCTCCAGTTGACCTTAGGCAGCTCACACCTTTGCGTTGGGAAACTTTGTTAAAATTTTGTCATTTATTCAGAATCACGTAAACGACAACTACACACATCTTTTTTTTTTAATGGATGTAAAACAGTGAATAATAAGTAGGAAAGAGCAGCTATTCTGGCAAAAACCAACTTTGACACACTGGCTATAGTTTGTATTTTTTCATTTAAAATAGCGGTAGTCGAGCAAGTTGAATACAGGCTGGTATCAGGGGGTCTTCTATTTTCTTACCATCCCAGTATATCAGAAAAAGAAGTCCCTAAAAATCAATGTTTAAAGAAATCTTAAATTTATTTACTTTGATTTTTGGTTTTGTTTCTTTCTGTAACTAAAACGTTTTATAAAAGAAACGTATCATATAATCATCGCGTCCCATCTCTCCCCGATATTGTGGATGAAAATACCATCGCGTCCCATCTCTCCCCGATATTGTGGATGAAAATACCATCGCGTCCCATCTCTCCCCGATATTGTGGATGAAAATACCATCGCGTCCCATCTCTCCCCGATATTGTGGATGAAAATACCATCGCGTCCCATCTCTCCCCGATATTGTGGATGAAAATACCACGTTCAATCGGTACACAACTCGCTTATTTTATTAAATTGTTTCTGTTGAATTGTTTCTTCTCTTGTTTATTAGCTTGAAAAGAATTGCGTTGCCATTCTCGTCCCCAGAGCTCCTTAAGATAAACCTTCGATATTTAATGTCTATGGAATCCTTTTCTGACATTATTAGAGTAAATATTTAATTAATAGAGGTATCTATAGGATAACTCTATTATTATGATTTGAGTATTCCATAAATTTCCCGTTACTACTTTTCACATCCCACCCTAGTCTTGCACAATCTGTTTTGTTTGCAGTATTTTCTTCTAACGTTTTACCGCCATGTCACACACACACAGGTAAAAATCTGGCGCTTCGAATCCGACCCTGGAACACTATTCCGACGCTTGAAAATAACGCCGACCTTTTTATTGTGGATCAGATATCAAGTAAGCGCCAGATAAATGTTTGTCTTGATGACCTTATTTATAAAATTAACTGAGACAACGCACAATGTTTTATAATTTTTGCATTGAATGTTGTTTTTAATATCACTTCCTATTTCCTGAGAAAGTACTTAAGATGAATTGGCATTTCTTTCTACTATATTTTAAAGAAGTTGTTGTTAGGTGAAATGGATTTAATATTTTTATGCATCAACTTTCTGGTCAATATCAATGCTGTGTTGTTGTTTTAGTTTAGCTAGCTAAAGAGAGCTTAGCTAATGTCACTCTGTTTTAGACATGTAAAATCTGACACAATCCATGCAAGTCACACACATTTAAGAGCAACCTAACATTTACATGTATTCTTACACATCTTTTCAATGATCCACTCTCTCCTAGTCTGTCTTTTATAATGTTGTATAGCTAGCTAACAACAGCTATTTCTAGTTTATTTTTAATTTTGTTTGCTCTTTACTCAGCATTTATTATTCTTATGACATTTCCCAGAGTTTTATGTAGCAATTGTTTAAGTCGGGAAGAGTAGAACAACTTTTTTTAAGGTTAGTAATTACAATAGTGATTGATTAAACACCGTCCAGAATGGGGAAAAAGTTATCCTTGACTCAGTTTTGTTAAAAATGATAAATTTTCAGCTTATTGTAAAATTTGTGTTAAAGCATTCAAAATTGACAACAGTGGGTTATCTCAAGTATAAAATCACATGCAAAGTGTCATGCATCTGAGTCAAAAAAAGATCTTATCAACCGGAGGGAATTTACAACTAGTTCCGAAGATGGCAAGTTAAAGTCAAGGCAGTTTATTCCTAAGCCAAGAAAATTTAGTAACGAAGGCAGAAATGTTAAAAGCTTTGCAGATAGTTGATTCAAAGCACTTTTTATGTGTTTAACCAGTTTTCCAAGGGTTATCCAGTTTTTGTAGGAGATTCGTCAAATCTGTGAGAAATTGGTATATAAGGTCCATTGAACCGTACGGTTATCAAAATTAGGCATTAGCACAAAATTGGCATAAAATTAGCTAAATTTTCATAAAAAATGGCATGAAATTAGAAGTAAAGGGCATAAAATAGCATAAAAATAGGGTGTAAATTGGCATAAAATCATAAATAAAATCTGTGTTTTTGCCCTGGGACCCCTGCTATTTTTATGGCTAGTTATGCTAGCTAGCTAAGATGAGTTGCAAATCTTTATAGCTATACAAATTCTGTAACATATATATATATAGCTAGTTAGGGTGGCACATAGCTACATCCTTACAGGCAAGAAAAAAAGGACCAAAAAGGTAGATTGTTAATTACCTTAATTTAAGATTGAAAAGAATCTAGAATACACCTTTACGATAATTCAATTGTATATACATGCGTTCCTACGGCTCTCCATCGTTTTACGATATTGGGAGAAAGGAGGTAAAAAACTTGTTTTTATAAGAGTTTGTTAGAGACGAAAGCGCGTTTTCTCCAGTTTTTTAACTTCCTTCGTATCAATTTCTTTCAAATTTTCAGGAAACGTTAATGATAATAAGATACAACTTATGTGTACTTTTCATTAAAAACAAAACGCGGCAAGAAAAGTTATCAAGAAAGAACGTGTTTTCTCCTTAATAAACTCTTATAAAAGTGTGATGTTTACCTCCTCTGATCGCAAAATAATATGCGATGGAGTGTTAGTTTTCCCGAATTATCGTAAAGGTGTATTAATTTTTTACTAACTACATCTTTTTTTTAATAGAAATCTTTAGCAACTAATTATTTCAGTGTAAGTTGCATTTTTGAACTTGATTTCTTTAGTCGTTGAGGCTTGTTGTTTATATATTTTGCTTGTATGTATGCACATGTTCATTGCTTGTATGTATGCACATGTTCATTGCTTACACATAAAACCAAAACATTTTGTCACATTAAAACTTGTCTATATACATTTGATATTTATATGTCTAATTTGCCTTTGATATCTCAAGGACAAGTATATAGTATTTAGATCAGAACCAACTATCTCTGATTTTTGTTTTAGAACATATAAAATAACATAATGGAGTTCTCAACACTACTTGTAACCTTACTCTTTGTGATAAGAAATGTGTTTGGTGATGCTGGTAAGAAATGCATAATTTTTATGAATTAATTTTATCCTGGTGAGGTCTCTTAGCGCGCCTCTCTTTACTTACTCACACTGTAGAGATTTGAGGAAGGTATATTCAATATTGTATATATGTAATTATTAAGTTTGTGTTGAGTTCCTAAAATTTTAAGAATTCAATATTGTAGAGTTGGCAAATAAACATTAAAATTGGAAAATAAATATCTTTTTCCTTTGTAATAAAACTTAGTGATGGAAACGTTAAATATGTAACAAACATTGAGAAAAATAACAACATTATTTTCTTCACATATTCCATTGAGCTTTCGGCTCTTCTAGAGCCATGATCACAATATTACAAAACTTTCTGTTTAAAACAAGTTTATAAAGTTATTGACAATTCCCTTGCTGATAAATTAATTAAATAAATATAAAGGCGCAGATGTAATCATACGATTGAGTACAGGCTTCTCTTTAAGAATAAAGAGGCTCTCCTTTATCTCAAGTAAATAATTGCGTGTCTCATTTTAAAAAAGAGGGGCTTACTTGTTTTGGTTTGGTTTTAAATACTAAAAAAATACACTCCTTTCTTTTGACTGAAAAATTAAGGAAGAAATAGTATACAGTACTGTTATACAGGCCTGGTCATGAGAATTACCCCCGTGAACATTGAATCACACACATAATTTATTCTGCGTTAGTGATCCATTTGCGAAAACAGAAATGCTTGTGCAAATTATTTTTTTGGAGCAGTTGAGTGGAAAATTTATGCATCTTTTTCTGCTGTTATTTCAATAAACCTACTTTATATCTTTTGAAACAAATGGAATTAATAAAAAAAACTAAAATTATTAAAAAAACAATTATATGCAGCTTAAATATCTCCCTACTAGCTACTTAAATTTCACCTTATTTTATTACCAGCATTTAATTTTTTTAAGTGCAGCCATAAGAAAAAACAAACTAATGAAATAGGCGTGAGAAAACATTAATTTAATTTCAGTCAAAGGTAATGTATATATATTGATTACAAAGCCTCCAATGTTTGAAGATCAATGATCAATGATCATTTCAATAATTTTAAACCAAGCATATGGACATAACTAGTATTGTTCATGAAGGGCTGTTCTTCAGCTGGAACTTTCTTTCCATTATAATAACCTTAGGTATTTCCTGATATATTTTCAAAATCTTTAAGCTCTGTAATTATTCACTATCAACAAATATTTCTCATAAGATTGCACGCAGGTCTATAAGTCTTCTCACACAGGAAAAAGAAACCAAAATATAACAATAAAAAGAAAGAAATTG